>CAUYPO010039994.1:0-20810 GCA_963574435.1 Cheirogaleus major | reverse complement strand
TTTTAGTTGGCCAATTAATTGCTTTCTATTTATAGTAGAGACGGGGTCTCACTCTTGCTCAGGCTGGTTTCGAACTCCTGAGCTTGAGCGATCCGCCCGCCTCGGCCTCCCAGAGAGCTAGGATTACAGGCGTGAGCCACCACGCCCAGCCTATAGCCACTTGATTTTTGACAAAGGCTCCAAGAACATACATTGGGGAGAGAATAGTCTCTTCAATAAGTGGTACCAGGAAAACTGGATATTCATTTGCAGAAAAACAAAACTAGAGCTCTATCTCTTACCATATACAAAAATCAAATCAAAGTGGATTAAATATTTAAATGTAAGACCTGAAGCTATGAAGCTACTAGTAGAAAACAGGGAAATGCTTCAGGACATTGGTCTGGGCAACGATTTCTTGAGTAAGATCTTAAAAGCACAGTCAGCCAAAGCAAAAATTGACAAGTGAGATCACATCAAGCTAAAAAGTTTTTTCACAGCAAAGTAAAGAATTGACAGAGCGAAGAGACAACATACAGAATGGGAGGAAATATTTGTAAACTATCCATCTGACAATAAATTAATATCCAGAATATATAAGGAACCCAATTCAGTAGCCCAAAAAATCTGATTTAAAAATAGACAAAAGATCTGAATAGACATTCTCAAAAGAAGACATATAATTTCCAACAGATATATGAAAAAGTGCTCAACATCACTAATCAGATTTAATCATTACACATTGTATGCTTGTATCAAAATATCACATGTACCCCGTAAATATGCATGACTATATGTATCCATATGTTTTTTAAAAGATCTGTTTGCCTCCATCATATAGAGGTCCTGCTTTGAGGGTCCATCTGTTAATACAATGCCATTTCCTGAAATAAACCAGAACTGTTTAACTGGACTGGCCCATTCACAGAAATGGGAGACTGGTTTAATGGGATCTTTTGCCACTCAACTATTAACTCGATTTCTCTTTCCACAGCTGCCAACTCAGCTTTTAACATATGAAACTTCTATAGAAGTTTCAAACGGGAGTGTTGGCACTCAAAGAATAACCACAAAAACTAGCTTTGACATGCTGAGAGGCCTTAGAACAGGCATCCTCAAACTACCGCAGCTGCCTGTCCTGCTTAACAGCCGACTTGTCCCGGGCCCACAGTGCGCACTCTCCAGCTGTCTGAGGGACAGTGAACTGGCCCCCTGCTTAGAAGGTGTCTCAAAACTAAGTTCCCTCTAAACTGTCTTGTTCACTCCACAAGTGCAGGGAGAGCCTCTCTCTGGAATTTCCTTATCTGACCAAGAAATCTTTTTTTCTAAAAGAAGTCCTATTGTCTTAAACTCCCTCTCTAGGGCTCTTATCAAATAGCCAGGAAAGATCAACCACCAGAGAGAAGAGACTGGGAGTCATCATCATTCACAAACTTTTCATCTGAGAGCAGCTTTTGAGATTACCTGGGGAGCTTTTTCTGCATAGTAAGACAACCTTTGTCCCTGTGCTGCTCTACTTCTCACCTTCCTGAAACGCCTGCCTCCCACCTCCCAGGTCCATTCATTCTCCCTAATTATTTGCTGCCCCTCAAAACAGTTGCCAACATTCCCCATCTCCCCTGCTCCCCTATGAAAAAGGGTATATAAGCTTCCGTACAACACTATGTTATCGTGTGATCATTCTGTGATGTCCCCGTGCTGTGCACCTTAAATTTTTTATGCCTTTTCTCCTATAAAAAAAAAAAAAGCTGCATGTGGTGGCTTGGACCCATAGTCCCACCTACTTGGGAGGTTGAGGCAATAGGATCGCTTGAGTTTAAGTCCAGCCTGGGCAACATAGCAAGACCTTGTCTCTTACAAAAAAAAAAAAAAAAGAAAATCTTTTCCCCTCACATTGGAAACCAAGCATGTCTAGTCTCACCTCTGCTATTCAACATTGTTCTAGAAGTTCTAGCCAGTGCAAGAAAGGGAAATAAAAGACAAGGAGATTGGAAAGGAAGAAATAAAACCATCTATATTTGCAGATAACATGATGGTTTATTTAGAAAATCCAAAATAATACACAAAAACACTCCTCCTAGGACTAAAAGAGGAGTTCAACGAGATCACAAGATAAGCAAAAATCAATACTAGCAACAAACACTTGAAAACCAAAATTTAAAAATACAATAGTATTTTTAATCACTCAAAACAAAATGAAATACTTAGGCATAAATCTAACAGAACAAGTACAATACTTTCATGCTGAAAATTACACTGATGGCAAAATTTAAAGAGCTATTAAGGTTATTAAGTATGAAATGTCTGATTTCCTTAAGTACTAAGTTTGACAGTTGCTATCTGTAACATTTCACTTTTTTTTTTTTTTTTTTGAGACAGAGTCTCACTCTGTTGCCTGGGCTAGAGTACCATGGCATCAGCCTAGCTCACAGCAACCTCAAACTCCTGGGTTAAAGTGATCCTCCTGCCTCGGCCTCCCTAGTAGCTGGGACTACAGGCATGCACCACCATGCCCTGTTAATTTTTTCTATATATTTTCGTCCAACTAATTTCTTTCTATTTTTTAGTAGAGAAGGTGTCTCGCTCTTGCTCAGGCTGGTCTCGAACTCCTGACCTCAAGCTATTCTCTTGCTTCGGCCTCCCAGAGTGCTAGGATTATAGGTGTGAGCCACCACACCTGGCCTGTAACATTTCACTTTGACACTTCTTTTTTTTTTTTTTTTGAGACAGAGTCTCTTGCCTGGGCTAGAGTGCCGTGGCATCAGCCTAGCTCACAGCAATCTCAAACTCCTGGGCTCAAACTATCCTCCTGCCTCAGCCTCCCAGGTAGCTGGGACTACAGGCATGTGCCACAGTGCCTGGCTAATTTTTTCTCTTTTTAGTTGTTTGGCTAATTTCTTTCTATTTATAGTAGAGACGGGGTCTCACTCTTGCTCAGGCTGGTCTTGAACTCCTGGGCTCAAGCAATCCTACTGCCTTGACCTCCCAGAGTGCTAGGATTACAGGCGTGAGCCACCGCGCCTAACCAAGACACTTCTTGTTTTATTTTTATTTTGAAAGTACATCCTCATTCTTGCAAACAAATGGTTTGGCTTATGATTATCTTTCAAATTTTTTTAGAGCAATTTTTGTGAAACCACGACTAAGTAAAAAATTCATGTTACTTTCGAATATAAGTTCTGTCGTGGAACCAATGCTGTGCAGACAGCTCAAAATATCAATGAAGTGTTTGGGAAGGCTGTGGGTAATGAACACTCACCCAGTCGGTGGTTTGAGAAGTTCCATTCTAGTGATCTTGAAAATGAGCCATGTGGATGACCTGAGACCAAGGTGGATAATGATGAGCCAAAAACTGTAGTGGAAGTAAATCTATCTCAACCTACACATGAATTAGCAGCAAGACTTGACATTACTATTCCAACAATATTGGACCATTTGAAACAAATGGGCAAAGTAAAGAATCTGGATAGATGGGTACAGCATGAATTAACAGTGTCAGAAGAGAAATTGTCTAAAAGCTTGCCTTTCTTTGCTGTCACGACATAAAGGTGAACCATTTGTACACTGTATTGTTACGTGTGATGAAAAATTGATTGTTTTTGACTATCTCAAGTGTTTGGCACAATGGTTGGGTAAAGATGAAATGCCAAAACACAATCCAAAACCAAATGTGCATCAAAGAAAGCCAATGGTGTATGTTTGGTGGTCCAGCGCTGGTATTAACCACAACAGCTTCATGAAACCTGGTCAGTCAGTTACAGCGGATGTCTACTGCAGCCAACTGGATGAAATGATGAGGATGTTTGCGATTAAGCAGCTGGGATTGGTCTATAGCGACAGGCCAGTCCTCTTGTAAGACAACACTCGACCAAATGTCACACAAACAATGCTGCCCAAACTATAGAAGCTGGACTTGGAAACTCTCTGTCCACCATATTCAGGAGGCCTTGCACCAACTGACTACCACTTCTTCCTGGCTTTGGACCACTTCTTGCAAGGAAAAATAGTCAATTCTCAACAAACTGTGGAAAATGCCTTTTGCAATTATTTGCCACTTGCTCTCCAGACTTCTTCGCTGCTGGCATAAACAAACTACTGTTAACATGGCAAAACTGTGTCGATAGTTTAGGTGCACACTTTGATTAGCTCTATTGCTTCTTGTTTGAGATATAATAAACTTTTGATTCAAAATCAGACATTTCATATTTAATGACATGCCATGTTCTTGGATTGAATAACCCAACATATTAAAGGTGTCAGTTCTCCCCAAATTAGTAAACAAGTTTAACACAGTTTTTATAAAATTTTAAGCAATCTTTTCATATATATAGATAGGATTAGTCTAAAACTTATATGGAAAGACAAAGGCCCTAAAAAAGCTAAAATTCTGAAAAAAATAAACTGGGAGTAACCACTTTACCCAATTTTACAACTTATGTAGACATAGTGATCAAGACTATGTGGTGTGGGTGGAGGTACAGACACATAAATCAAAGGAACAGAATACAGAACCCAGATACAGGCCCATGTAACATGTGTGCCCTACACAACATAATGGCAAGTGGCAAGAAATGAAATAGGAGAGTAGGCCTGAGATGGATCACAGTAGGCCTTGTGGCCTTGGAAGGGAGTTGGGATTTTATTCTAAGTGCAGTGAGAGAATATTTAAATGGGCGACGTAAGTTGAGATCACGTATGACAAGATCACACTTATCCTGTTTTGTAGGGCTGCGGTCCCCAACCCTTGGGCAACGGACCAGTACTGGTCTGTGGCCAGTTAGGGACTGGGCTACAGAGCTCTGCCATCCCCTCCTGCCCCGGCCCTGTCCTGGGGGAAAAATTGTCTTCCATGAAACTTAGGGCCCCTCCCCCCCCAGCACAGCAGGCGGTGAGTGGTGGGTGAGCCAGTGAAGCTTCTTCTGTGCAGCTACTCCTCATTGCTCACATCACCGCGTGAGCTCGGCCTCCCTGCCTCCACTCTGTCCGTGGAAAAATTGTCTTCCATGAAACTGGTCCCTGGTGCCAAAAAGGTTGGGGACTGTTGTAGGCAACAGGAGCAGGAGGCCAGCTGAGGAGGCCATGGCAGTAGTCCGGGAGATCAGGGTATAGACTGAAGGAGGGCAGAGGCAGCTAGGGTGGTGACAGGTGACCCAATTCAGAACACGTTTGCTGGGGACAGAATCTGAGACGAGGTGAGAGTTGCTGCTATGCTGGATGTGGGGTGTGAAAAGAAAGCAATTAAGAATGACCCCTAGGGTTTTGGCTGATGGCAAGTGGATTAAAATGACTTTAACTGAGGTGGGGAAAAATTAAAGAGAAGCTCATGGGGCAAGAATAGTTTAGGACATTTTATCTTTGAGACACCTTATTATAACAACTAGAGGTACCCAGTCGACAATCTGATGTGTGAGGCTGGAACTCAAGGCTGGAAATAGGAATTCAGGAGTCTTCAAGCCTAGACATGGCATTTAAACAGATGAAACTGGACAGGGTGGAAAAGCTGGTTGTAAGATGGATACATGAAGCAATTTCCCATAAAGTTTGGAAAGTAAAGAAGGAGCTGGAAACCAGCACATACACACCCCTGAGGAGTGGCCAGGAAGAAGGAAAACCCAGAGCATGTGGTATCGTAGAATCTAACTGAAAACAAATTATTGCAAGAATGACTAAGTGGGTCAAATATTCTAAGAATATAAGGATAGAAAATTGATAATTTTCCTGGGATTTTCTGACACTAACTTTTAAAAGGTTGTCATTAATGTTCATATAAAAAATGATCCCACGATTCCCTACATTTATAACTTTCAAAATTCAGAGATGAACAAACATGTTTTTAGTTAATGAGGAGTGATTCTGCAGAACAAAATAATATAGATGTAGCCTGGAATAGAGATTGCATAGGAAAAAATGTGAACAGAATAAAACTAGGACATGTCATATATCTAAATGACAGTGGGACTCAAGGTGTTAAGAAGCTGCAGGAATAAAGAGGCAAGGAATAAATTGGGGTAAATACAGATATTTACAAAATTTTTACAAAAAAATACAAAAATGGTAAATAGTAATATATAAAAGATCTACCAAATTAATAACAGACAACTACCCTATTAGAAAAACGAGCAAATGATATAAATAGGAAATTCACAAGAGAGGAAATACAAATGTTCAATAACCATCACATTAAGATGTATACTAATATTGTAAAAAAAAAGCACAGCCACCACAACCTTGCTAATCAAAGAAACTATATCTAAGGCATTTATTTCATTATTGCAAAATGATGGTAATGTTAAAAGGACTGGAAGAGTATTAGTATATAAAATATTAATAGTGGTTAAGCTGGATGGTGAGATCACTGATTTTTTTCTATTCTCCTTTTATACACTTTTCAGTTTGTTGTACAGTAACTATGTATTGTTTTGTAATAAGATTTTAATTTTATTTATGCACAAAGCAATTGCCTGGAACTGCAATATGAACCGGGAGTTATGTTTGTGAAATAAAATATTGCTGATGTCACCTTTCCATTTGTCAAGCAGACTGTAAATTTCTCAGGCCCTCATGTTGTAATGAGGGTCGTCACTCAAACACTGCTCCCTTTCTCGTGGTCTTCATCACTTTGGCTCCTACCACCAGGCAGGGGAACTCGAAATATCATTTTGACACTGGTTGGCAGATGTGTTAAAACGATTTGCACGGGAGGCCTCCTGTTCTCGGCGGACTTCGTTCCGGGCTCCGCAGAGGATGCGCCGCAGGGGGCCTTGACGGCGGGCGTCAGCCTGGCCGGTGCTGCCTGTGGCCGCGTGTGAAGCACGTCCCGCCTTCAGTACCTCACTGCGCACACACCTTGGGACGGGCAGGGCTGTCTTCTGCCGCCCCACCCGCTGAGCCGTCCGGAGTCCAGTTTCTCGCACACGAAGCCCACCTCCCGCGACCCCCGGCCCACCCCAGCCAAACCCCGTTAACGGCCCAGCCTCCTCTCTGGCCCGCCCGGCGCGTGACGTCACCACGCGCGCCGCGCGCCGCGCCCCCTGTCAGAGGCAGCCATTGTTCCGCCGGTCCCGCCGGTCGCGCCGGTCGCGCCGGTCGCCGCGGGTCTGGGTTGCTCCCGCAGGTTTCCAAGTTCTGCTCCCTCCTTAAAGCTGGGAGGGCGCCGGTCCCTGGTCCTGAACACTGCGGGGTCCTCGGGTGCAGGCCACCATGAGCAAGCGGAAGGCGCCGCAGGAGACTCTCAACGGGGGAATCACCGACATGCTCACGGGTTAGCACCGGGCCCGGTCCCGAGGGCTTTCTTCTTTTTTCCTTCCGACCCATTGCCTTTCCTTCCTTCTCTCCCGCCCTTGCGGCGGGTCGTCTTCCTTGGGGATCCTCCTTCGGCGCCCGTGGCTGTTAGTCCTGCCGGGGACGCCTGGCTCATCACTTTTGGGCTGCCTTTGGTCTGGCCGGTGGAGAAACGGGGGGTCACTGTCCCTCAGAGGCTGCCACATCGTTTTCCAGGAAACTCAGTTCTCATTTGTTTACTCGTGGTTCTTGTTCACCGGAGCCTGTTGTTGCCGTTTCAGAACTCGCAAACTTTGAGAAGAACGTGAGCCAGGCTATCCACAAATACAATGCTTACAGGTGAGACAGTGCAGTGTTCTCTGGTAGCATGCGTTTTGGGATGCCCTTGTTTAGTGTGGCCGTTAACAGGACTGAGGGTCCGGTGGATATTTGGTCCATCTGCAAAAGGGGAAAAAAAGCAAGAACCGAGGGTGGTGCCTTATACAATATTTCTGGAAGAATTTGGGACAGAGGCAGAGCTCTGTAGGATCCATTCAGAGAAGTTGCCAGTTCTGGTTGAAAATAGTTGTAGCAGACACGTATTTTTCCCATCATCAAGGGTGAGTTACTGGAAATGTGTAATTTTAAGCCGCAGTGAAAGACAGTGTTCAAGTCTGTACTGGGAAATAGATGTGTTCAAGGAACCACATTTTCCATCTGATGGGCTGTGGTTGATCTTGACGCTTTCATGGGATCCCCTCCTTGTCTATCTCACCAGAGGCCTTATCCTATCCATTATTCCCACCTGCTTCTGCTTCTGATCATGTAGACATATCCAAGTCCCTCAGCTCTTAAAATGAAACCATAACAGTCTTAACTTCCCTCTAGCTAGCACCTTGTCTCTTTTCTCACTTTACATTTAGTCTTCTTGAATAATCTGCATTCCTTGCCTAGACTTCTTCATCTCTAGTCATTCTTTATCTCATTGAGTGTAATTTCCATCCTACTATTCCTCTGAAAATGCTCTCACCTACGTCTCATCTTATTGAACTCGCAGTGGCATTCACCACTAGCTTATTGTATGAAAGTCCCTTGACTTCTGTGATGGCACTCCCTTCTGTTCTTTCATTTCTCTGACTGTCTTACATTTTGATGTTGGTACAGGTTGAACATCTGTAATCTGAAAATCCAAAATCTAAAACTGTTTGAGCACCAACATGATGCCACAAGTGGAAGAGTCCACATCTGACCTCATGTGACAAGTTGTAGTCAAAATACCATCAAAACTTTGTTTCATGGCCAGGTGTGGTGGCTCACGCCTGTAATCCTAGCACTCTGGGAGGCCGAGGCGGGAGCATTGCTCAAGGTCAGGAGTTTGAAACCAGCCTGAGCAAGAGCGAGACCCCGTCTCTACTAAAAATAGAAAGAAATTAATTGGCCAACTAAAAATATATAGAAAAAATTAGTCGGGCATGGTGGCGCATGCCTGTAGTCCCAGCTACTTGGAAGGCTAAGGCAGGAGGATCGCTTGAGCCCAGGAGTCTGAGGTTGCTGTGAGCTAGGCTGACGCCAGGGCACTCTAGCCTGGGCAACAGAGTGAGACTCTGTCTCAAAAAAAAAACAAAACTTTGTTTCATGCACAAAATTATTAAAAATATTGTATAAAATTACCTTCAGGCTATGTGTATAAGGTATATTTGAACTATAAATGAATTTTGTGTTCAGATATGGGTCCTATCCCCAAGATATGTTATTATGTATATGCAAATATTCCAAAATTTGAAAAAATCTGAAACGCTTCTGGTCCCAAACATTTTGGATAAGGGATACTCAACCTGTAGTTCCCAGAAGTCTGCCCTTAGCCCTCTTCTCACTTCCATGCTATCCCTGTCAATCCTGCCGTTCTTGGCTTTGAATACCACTTAATGTCAATGACTCCAAATCTGTGTCTCACTGGGTTTTTCTCCACATGTTTAGGCCTATATTCCCTTTATCTCAACTCAACTCCCTTCTTCCCTTCCCACACAACATAATTTAAAATTAAAATTGATTATGCCCCCTCCTTTCCTTCCTTCCTATGACTTGGTATGTAAAGTAATTGTACTATTATCCACACAGCTGATGATCTAGAAATAGAGATATTCAACCCTGTCTTCTATCTGGGTTTCAGCAGTCTTCAGAGAGCAGGTATTTAGTGTTGAAGGAGCTTATCAGAGGATAAGTGAGAGGGAGAGTCATCTAGACAAAGGAAACAACATGTGCCAAGGCATTGAGATATGAAGGAGTGTATAGCATTTTCTAGAAGTCATTAATTCAGTTTGCTTAAATGATAAGATTGAGTAGGAAATAAATCTGGAAAAGCAGATGATGGCCTACCACCTTACATACTCCTCGCCTCCCCAATATACAGTTCTCTTGATCGTGGCCAAAATATTCTTTTGAAAATAGTTATCTGATCTTGTCATTCTGGTATATCAAATAATTAAATACAATTTTCTCTTTTCCTTGTTAAAGCCCAAATACATTATGCCATATGAAAGACCTTTCATGATCTAATTCTTCCCTTTCAGGCTTTGCCACACAGTGCCAATTATCTGAACTACTTGCCTTTCCTGAAATAATTGCCTCCATAAATTGCCCTCAGCTCAATCCTTAGCTTGTAAATATGGCCTTTCCAGACTCATCATCAGTCATATGCTTATAGAGAAGTTGAGAGTCAAATCTAAAGGTTCATACATGCTAGACTAGAATGAAAGTCCAAGGTTCCAAGGACTATCCAATATTTATGCTTTAGACTTAGCTGTACTATTGCTTTTTGTCAACATCAACTGTAAACTACATTTAGCATTGAAATTATAGATAGGATACCACCAGTGAGCTCCCAGGGTGTAGCCAGTCTGTCACCAGATCACTGAGCTGGATATATGTGGAGGTGGGCAAGAATCACAGGTTGCTTCTTTATGTTGAACTGAAATGGGAACAAATTTTTAAAAAACTGATAAGAGGTCATAGGGGAATGAAGTTTGAAACCATGAATTTTAAAGTAGACATCCTTAAGCAGATTTGGTACCTAATAATTCAAATACAGTGGCACATTTTTATGAGGGCATAATGAACAATTTCTAAAAACTAGCTATTAAAAAAAGGGACCCCCCACTGCTAAATTTTACCGGCTTAAAAAAGGAGGGGTAATGATATTTTCCACGTATTCCCAAGAAAAGGAAAGATTGCTGGTCTCTTGAGTCTCTCTAGTGTTACATATACAGTTAAAATCATATTATCCTCAAATATGAGGATTTTTAAGATACTTTTAAAAAGTTAGAGATATAGTAGGTGGTCTGTCAGCTCATCTGAGTTTCAAGTTTTATATGAAGGTAGAAAATTAATTATCTTGGTGAGAGTATTGGGTAGTTATTTGCTTGCCTATGTATTCCATTAAGAAATATTAAGTTCTTATTGGATTTCTAATTGGTTTTCCTTTTTTCTTTCCTTATAGAAAAGCAGCATCTGTTATAGCAAAGTACCCACACAAAATAAAGAGTGGAGCAGAAGCTAAGAAGTTGGTAAGTTTAGTGAGCAAGTTGATTGAAGAGTTCACACGAGTATAAATTTAGTGGGTTCTCATAAAATTAAACTCACCTGTCTGAAGCTGCTTTGACCCACACAGGCAGATTTCACTGCTCTTGATTTCTTGGGATAATATTTAATGCTGTTTCAAGCATACTTTTTTAAGCTCAGAATTGTTTTATTTGGGGGAGGGTGGATTTAAACTTTTTAAAATATATGTAATTAGAAATTTCTTTCTCTGCATTCTCATATATACATGTACTCATTCTCACATTGAATTTCAGCTTGAGTGTTGGTCCTTAAGGAGAGTATAGTGACCGGGTGGTGCTAGCATATGTGGTCCCCAGGGGTAGGAACCTATGTGAGTTAATGAGAGTGAGTGTTTCCCAAAGATATCATACCTACTTATAAGTACATGATTAAGCCCCTTTTATATTATGGCATTTAGCCTTGTTCTCTATTAAGTAGTTTCCATGAAGCCCTGTACACTAATAGTATCATAGTTTCTAGAGGGTCACATCTCTTGGTGATGTGTAGTACAAGTTGAGTATCCCTTATCTGAAATGCTTGGGACTAGAAGTGTTTTGGATTTTGTATTTTTTCAGACTTTGGAATATTTGTATTTGGTTGAGTGTCCCCAATCCAAGAATCTGAAGTCCCAAATACTCTAGTGAGTAATTTCCTTTGAGTGTCATTTCAGTGCTCAAAAAGTTTCAGATTTTGGATATTTCAGATTAGGGCTACTCAACCTGTAATATCACTAAGAATATCCTGGGAAGGTCTACCTATTGATAGTCAGATTGCTATCTCTCACCTATATCTGACTAAAATTCAAAGCTCCTCAAATTTAAGGACCATATCTTTTTTTTTTTTTTTGAGACAGAGTACTCACTCTGTTGCCTGGGCTAGATTGCTGTGGCATCTGCCTAGCTCACAGCAACCTCAGACTTCTGGGCTGAAGCAATCCTCCTGCCTCAGCCTCCCGAGTAGCTGGGACTACAGGCATGTGCCAACATGCCTGGCTAATTTTATATATATATATATTTAGTTGTCCAGCTAATTTCTTTCTATTTTTTTTAGTAGAGACGGATCTTGCTCTTGCTCAGGCTGGTCTCGAACTCCTGAGCTAAAGCAATCTGCCTGCCTCGGCCTCCCAGAGTGCTAGGATTATAGGTGTGAGCCACTGTGCCTGGCCTAAGAACCATATCTTATTCATCTTTTGTTAAAGATACCAAACTGCTATGAATTTTGATTAGTTCAGGTCCTGATAGTTATCACGCCTTCTGTTGTTCTTCACCTATTTATGTTTCACAAAAGTCCTCTGGAATTTAAATATTAATATGTGATTGTTTTTAACTTTCTCATGAGAGTCTTGAGCGCATGAATCGTAATTGTCCTTATATTTTCACCCTTCAAAGTCATAACATTACCAGAAATCTTGTACATCTAATGGTGGAGTATCAAATTATCCACATTAATCATGTGCTACATCTTAACTTTGAATTTGTTATTCAATCTAAATCATGCTCTCGTATATAGGTTTTAAATCCTTTATGGCATAAACAGTTCCCATCGTCATTATATCCTCCCCAGACAGACTAGCCAAGTAAGTTATAGATACATTAGACTTTAATTGAGCTTCTGTCTAGGTGAACTGACCCATTGTTGACCTCAGGAACTATTCCTGCTTCTGTTCTGTTCCCCTTTTATCAACATGGTATAGTACTTCTTTTTAATGTTTATTGCTAATAATCTGCTCATTTATTAGAGAAAAACTGAAGAGTTCTGGAACATTCATCCCAAATCTGAGCTTATGGTATATCCCTAAAAAGAATACAAAAGTATCCAAAATTTATTTTGCTTAAGACTGGACTTAATGTAAAAATCTCATCATTATTCCTTTTCACTATTATTTTAAAAATCACAGATCTATCTAGCCCATTTGAGTGCTTCTCCATAATTCTAGATTTCTGAAATTTCCAGAATGAATAATTTAATTTGCCTTTCATTCCTTAATATTAGATATAGAAAATCCTGGGTCTAAATTGCTTAAGGTGAGTATGTTATTAAGTAAAATAGTTTTAATAAATTTTAAATTTTTAATAAATTTAATACTCAAAATATCTGTAAAGGGAAAAATTATTTCCTTTCTTTTTATCTTCTGGTATAGGGAATGAGAAGTCTGAGCAGTTTCCCTTTTCTAATCTATTCTACATTCTAAATCTTTTCATTTCTGTCTGATAATTGCTATTTTCAGAACTTGAGAATGCATTCAATAGTTAAGACACATTTATTAATCAAGAATATAGATGAGTGAACTTAGGGCTAAGAGACACTCCGAAATAACTGCCATACATATTAATATGCATATTGAATGTTTTAAAAGGACCAATAAACATTAAAAAAGTTCAACTTCACTAATAATCAAAGATGCAAATTAAAACAAAATACAATATAGTGTCTATCAAATTATCAAATATATGCAGTGGATAAGGATGTGAAAAAAAGGACACTCATTTACTGCTAATGGAAGTGTTGATTGTTACAGCCTTTCTGAAGGATAACTTGGTAGAATGTATATACCCTTTGACCTAGCAATTCCACTTTGAGGAATCTGTCCTAAGGAAACCAAAAGAGATATGTGTATACATGGATTCATTAGTTCATAATTTTTAAGCACCTATATGCCAGGTACTAGGGATAAAGCAATGAAAAGACAGGATCTCTGCTCTCCAAGAGCTTATATTCTAGAGCAATGCTGTCCAGTATGGCAACCACGAGGCCATTTGGCTATTGAGTTCTTGAAATGTGGCTAGTGTGACCAAGGAATGGAATTTTAAATTTTAATTAATTTAAACTTAAATTGTCACATGTGGTGGGTGTACCATGTGTAAATGTCAGTGATTCTCAGAGTGTGGTGCTTAGACCAGCTGCATTGGCTTCACCTGGGAACTTAGAAAAACAAATTCTTGACCCCACTCCGGATGTAGTGAGTCAGAAACTCTAGGGTGGGACTTGGCATTCTGCATTTTAACAAGTCCCCCAGGTGATGCTGATGTGTGCAAAGGCTTTAGAACCTCTGTTCTAAAGGAAATTTATGAAAGCATATTATATAGTATGCTTATAATATGCATATTATATGGTATGTTATATTATATGGTATATTATCAAATAATTGGAAACCATTTAAATGTTTACCTGTAGGGTATTTGTTAAATAAATTATTACACATTCATACAATGATGTGCTGTGTAGCCATTACACATCCCATAGTTGTGTTTATTTATTGATAGGGAAATTTGTTCATGTCATATTAAGTAAAAACCATATATGTACACACACATAACTCTGCTTATATTTATGAGCAGAAAAGAAGTGAAGTAATATATACCAAATGTTAGGAGATGAGGTTAAAGGTGATTTTAATTTTCAGGATAATGCCATTGACGAGGGATTTTCGTATTCTTTATGCAACTCGATATGTTTTCTAATTTTTCTGTAACAAAAATTAATTTTAAATAAATGAGATATTTACAGTTATTTTACTAGGCTTTCCATTTTATCAATCATTTAAACATTTTGCCTCTGGGAGAATTTTTTACTGGGGTTCAATTTTCTGTATCCTTTATTTCAAACCTTGTCATGTGGTATTAATTTGTTTTTCATTTCCTACTTTATCTTTTAGTGATTTGGTAAGCATTATATTTATATGACTTTCATATTTTTAATTTTCCATGTAGCCTGGAGTGGGAACAAAAATTGCTGAAAAAATTGATGAGTTTTTAGCAACTGGAAAATTACGTAAACTGGAAAAGGTAAAATTTTAATTTGTTTACTTCTTTGATTATAGTGTCTGCCTTTGTGGCAGCTGTCATGGAGCATCACTGCAGGGTGACTGATGCTACGCTAGTGAGACTTAGAGGGAAAGACATCAGTGAGGTTGATGGCTTTATTTTTAAAAATTTGAATATTGTTGCTATAACATGTTCACTTATTTTATGTGGCATTTAAGCAACTTAGCATCAATGACAGAGTTAGCTCCTCATTTTTAGTACCTTTCAGAAAAGAGATTATAGACTTTGACTAAAAAAATCATTATCTTTTAGAATTTCTGTGCTTACAACTCTCCCAGGCATTTTTATGGTTTTGTTTCACCCTAAGATGGGAATTATATCACTTCTGGTCTTTTATGAATAGGCCTTTTAAAAATATTGGGTAACTTAGAGATGAGACATCTTCACTATTCACTTCTAATTACCCAGGTTATACACAAATACTTTCGTGTGGGTTATCCAGGCAAACGTAAATGGCTTTTCACATCTCTTAGCAGACTGGTATATTTCCAATGAGATCACTTAGGTCCTCAAAGCATTCCTAAATTATCATTAGACTTTTTTTTTTTCCTTAAAGATTCGACAGGATGATACGAGTTCATCCATCAATTTCCTGACTCGAGTTAGTGGCATTGGGTAAGAACAAATTTTTAAGCAGACACAGTAGTAGGTTGGTTTTATTTCTCATGTCAGCCAAACGAAATTACATGCTGTTTCTCTTCACAACTGTACTTTTCCACTTCTGTGGCTTATCCCATACAGTTCACCCTTCCATAGCTTTTGTATCTGAGGCCTGTTCTTCAGATGCTCCCTCCAGATGCTGGATTGGTAAAAGCCCCATCCAAGGCGAATGTTAACCTCTTTCATGAAACCAGTTTGATTCCCTAGCCAGAAATAATCCCTGCTCCCTCTCACCTCCACTGTACTTGCTCTGTGTACATCTTATACACAGAGAAGCAAGCCTCTCTTGCTTCTTTGAACACAATACTTATCTTAAGCATTGAAACTTTTTTCTGTACCACCTTATGAATTTGGAACAATCCTGCAGGCATTTTTTAATGAAGGAATCTTTACCTTAATATTTGAGCTAGTGCCAAAGGAGGCTTCTTTGACACTGGACAAAGTAAAGGTTAACATTGAAATAGTAAAGCTCCTTCCCCCACCCCTCTCCAAAGAAAGGCCAGGTGCTGTGGCTCATGGCTGTAATCCTAGCACTTTGGAAGGCCAAGGTGGGAGGATTACTTCAGGAGCTCAATACCAGCCTCAAACTTGAGGTTTGCAAGACTCTGTCTCTACAAAAAACAAACAAACAAAAATTTAAAATTAGCCGGGTATGGTGATGCTTGCCTATAGTCCCAGCTACTCAGGAGGCTGAGGCAGGAGAATCACTTAAGCCCAAGAGTTTGAGGTTGCAGCGAGCTATGGTGACACAACTGCACTCTACCCCAGACAACAGAGTGAGACCCTGTCTCAAAAAAAAAAATATTAAGGCTTGTAATGCTTTGTTTATCTCTCATCTTTATGGAACAAAGCATTCCTTTAAATATATGATGATTGTCCCTTAAATGGCAGTATTTTCAATGAAGCTTATTTTAAAATATATGAAATACTTAAACTTAGCACATTGAAAATGAGCATGGGTTTTTGGGGGACCAAAGACCATTATAAAATTTTCATTAGAAGGTGTTTGAGAGCGCATCTGTTATATTATCCTCTTTTTCCAGGCAAGAACACTGAAACTTGGCCGGGCACGGTGGCTCACGCCTGTAATCCTAGCACTCTGGGAGGCCGAGGAGGTGGATCGCTCAAGGTCAGGAGTTCGAAACCAGCCTGAGCAAGAGCGAGACCCCATCTCTACTAAAAATAAAAAGAAATTAATTGGCCAACTAAAAATATATAGAAAAAATTAGCCGGGCATGGTGGCACATGCCTGTAGTCCCAGCTACTCGGGAAGCTGAGGCAGAAGGATCACTTGAGCCTAGGAGTTTTGAGGTTACTGTGAGCTAGGCAGATGCCATGGGACTCTAGCCAGGGCAACAGAGTGAGACTCTGCCTAAAAAAAAAAAGAACACTGAAACTTGAATATAGAAAGTGACTAAGTGTGGCAGAGCCAGGATTAGAGGCCATGTCTTCCAACTCCCAATTCAGCTGTTTTTCTTCTGTGCTACACTGCCTTCCTAACATCAATGTCAGTTTCTATACCACACTATAATATCGTGATATTTGCACAGGTTACTGAATTGTATAGGTTTATTTGGCCCCAGACACTGTGGCCCCAGACTGTTGTGCTTTTGTGTGTGTACGCGTGTGTGTATGTGTTTCTTTCTGATCCCTGTTCTCACTTTATTATGCTGTAATTGGTACAGTGGGAATAAAGTGAGGAAATCTGGGTACGGTCCCAGTGCCACCACCAGCTAGATTTGTAACTTTAGCAAGTCACTTCAACTTTCTAGGTTTCAGTGTCTTCCCCTATAAAATGAGAGAGGTTGGGTTAATCTCTAAGGTTTTTCTGTGTACCTGCCATTGTATAAAAACATTTTCAGTCATTTCTGATATCCTGATTTATTTATATGAACACAGCAATCACAGTGATGTTTTATAAACCCAAATCGTATTTTTTCATTGCTTTGCGTGCTACCCTCTAGTAGTTTCCCATTGGCTCAAGAAGCACAATAGAGTGCGATCCCTGCGTATTGCCCAGAGGCAGCTAATACCACCACTTACATCTCTCTAGCCATACTAGTTTTTCTCTTTTCTTGAACAAGCCAAGCTCATGCCAGCCTTAGGGCCTTTGCGCTGTTTACTTTGCCTGAAATGCTTTTTCCCTTGATCCCCCAGGTAGCTGGCTCTTTGCTATTCAAATCTCAGCTTAAATATTATCTCAGAGGCCTTTGCTCAGCACTCAACCTAAACTAGGACCCAGCTACTCTGTCATATCACCCTATTTTAATTTCTCTACCTGATATTTTTCTTGTTTGTGTATGTGTCTATTTTTTTTTTTTAAGAGACGGGGTCTCACTCTTGCCCAGGCTGGTCTTGAACTCCTGAGCTCAAGCGATTCTCCCACCTTGGCCTCCCAGAGTGCTAGGATTACAGGTGTGAGCTGTAATGTGTATGTGTCTGTATGTGTCTGTTATCTCTCTACCCCCACATTCTTATTCCTACTGTATTTTCAGCACCCAGGAGGGTATTTGTCACATAATAGGCCCTCAGTAACAATGAATGAGCAGTTTTCAAGTGCCCATGTGTCTGTACGTGGGCATTATGACAGCTAGCTGCTTAGACATCCTTATCACGTCCAAGTTCATGGTTGTCTTCCTAATGATTGAAGCTTCAATAATTTTTACTTTGGATAAAATTGAACATTACCAAAGTGATCATGCAACATTTTAGCAGGTCTTATTTGCTTAATAACACCTCTTTTTGTTTGAAGAGAGAAGACATGGTTGTTACAAGGATCCCAAGTTTCACCTGATACTGAGATGGTGCTTTTCTTTCTTTGTAGGCCATCTGCGGCGAGGAAGTTTGTAGACGAAGGTATCAAGACACTAGAAGGTGTGTATGACCATAGGTCACTAAATCTAGGTTAAATATGGTCCTGAAAGACCATTAATGTTCTAACAAACCTGAACTTTAAAAACCTCTTCTTAATCAGTAGACACAAATGACAAGGTTTTCTTTTTAACTGTGCAGTAGAGAGTACATACAGGGTATAGTTTACATTACCATCTTAAAGATTTTTAGGTTTGTAACTCAGAAAAGCAAGAAGCACAAGAAGTGGCTTCTTGGTTTAAAGGCAATGAAATAATTATCATTTGTAGATTTTTAGAATATTTAAATTACCTTTGTTTCTTTTAATAAAATTTTAGAAAACAAAGTCTAAAACAAAGTCAGACTAAAAGCTAAGTTACATATTGAGAAAGATTCTGTAAGAGATTTGTAATGCTTATTAAAGGAATTTTTGCTTTCAAAGAAGTAATAAAAATAGACCCTAAGTCAAGTAATTATAAAACATTTTCCTTAAATCTAACACTCCTATAAATATATTGTCTCTCTTCATACTTTTCAAGGATGTAAGCTGTGTATATATGGATTCATTAACGTTCATGGCATTTGGGATTTAGTATTTGTAAGTTCAGCTATTCACAGGCAACCCAGATAGTTAGGTGAACAGGTTTTGGAGACTGCCCTGGGTTTGAATCCTACCTCTACCACTTTATTAGAATGAGCGAACTTAGTGCTTTAGTTTCTCACCTACAAAATGGGTATATCTCCCTCGGAGTGTTTGGCACATAGTAAGTACTACTTAAAAATGGTAACTGACTCTTACAAGGCGTGATTAATTAGTAACATTACCAAGTTAAGAATTTGTGTATGAGTCACATAGCTGGAGAATGAGCTGTACTTGTGCATCTCAGAGGGGCGTCTGCTTTTCTGCTATAAGCAGAAAGGCATATCCTGTGTATCTGAGTGAAATGATTGGTAAAAGGGGCCAAGAATTTGTGGGTTTCTCAGAGGTGGTCAGTTCTATTTCTTGGTAGTATGAAGGATCTGCTGCTCTGGTTTTTATATTCTTTTACAATTCACAGATATGTAATAAAACTTGATATCTATAACTACATATATCTATATAGCAAACTCAATATTTCCATTTCATTTTCAGTCATATACTTTAGTGTTTTCTGTGGGCACACAACTGTGGGAAGTATTAAGTGGTCCATGTATCCTGAAGATGCTGATTTTTTTCCATTTTATATCTTCAGAGGGAATTTATATATTTGTGATATAAGAGTGATTATTGGAATTGCTTTTGAAGCATACTTTTCTTGTTTTTTAACGAGGCTCACCACTGTACTCGTGCCCACCAAAATGGAACTAAATCATTTTAGACTTAAGATAGGATGTTGCAACAGTTTTTAAATTAAAAAATGAAGATACAGGCTGGGCACGGTGGCTCATGCCTGTAATCCTAGCACTCTGGGAGACCAAGGCGGGAGGATTGTTTCAGGCCAGGAGTTTGAGAGCAGCCTGAACAAGAGTGAGACCCCATCTCTACTAAAAATGGAAAAATTAGCAGGACATGGTGGCACGCGCCTGTAGTCCCAGCTACTCAGGAGGCTGAGGCAAGAGGGTTGTTTGAGCCCAGGAGTTTGAGGTTGCTGTGAGCTAGGCTGACGCCACAGCACTCTAGCCTGGGCAACAGAGTGAGACTCTGTCTCAAAAAAAAAAAAAAAGAAAGGAACAGTAATACCTTTCCTTTCAATAGGCCTTTTAGCACAATGCCTACACAAATTGGCACTCAGTACTAGTCGAATGTAGGAGTGATTGAACAAATGAATACTACGAATAAACCTAATTATAAAACATCCAGAAGTTGTGGTTACTACTGCTGCTATTAGCAGTAAATGAAGCAATATTGGTTCTTATAAGGTTGTTTTTTGCTATAGCCAGTAAAATTTGGTATGATCCTTGTATGTTATATCTACTGTTTCATACAAATGTAATTGAAATTTTGATTCAGTAAATAAAAATCCTGAAATCAGCTGTTAGCTTTTACTACATTGATTTGAAGAGTCACTTTTATCTAGTTCTTAATATCTGAAATTTTCTTCTCATTGTGTTTTCAAAGTCATTTTAATGTATTTTTCCCCAGGTAGTTTTTTGCAAAAAGGGTCATTGAGGTTAGCATTTTTTTCCCCAAAAAATGGTTGAATTAATACCTTAGCTTCATTTATCTTCTATACAGATCTCAGAAAAAATGAAGATAAATTGAATCATCATCAGCGAATTGGGCTGAGGTAAGATAGCAAATTTTCTTGTGACACTTGAGATGTAAAAGTAGAAATTTTATAGACATTCTTTCATACACCATAATGACTCTTCAAACTTAGCTAAACACAACCACTTTTCTATTCAGAAATACTAATAAGATTTGTTGTGGACTCCTGTGAGTATATGCCTATTTTCACATAATGCCTTTATTTTTGCTTTCTAGTTTTTTTACTTATTTTGAGGATTTCCCTCATTCTCTTTTCTTTTTTTTTTTTATTTCAGCATATTAAGGGGGTACAAATATTACGGTTATGTATATTCCCCACGCCCCCCTCCCCTCTCGAGGCAGAGCCTCAAGCATCACCACACCCCATACGTTGCACATCTTACTCATTATGT
>CAUYPO010039992.1:0-31079 GCA_963574435.1 Cheirogaleus major | reverse complement strand
ACAAATATTACAGTTATGTATATTGCCCATGCCCCCCTCCCTTATTATGTGTTTTGTTTTATAAAATTTTAAAGAGTCATATAATCAATAATGTCTATTAGTTTGTCTTTATGGGTTTTATGTTTCTTGCTTAAGAAGTTCTCTCCAGTGCTAAGATTATTAAATTATTCTCCTAATTTTTCTTCTAAGTTATTTATTTTAAAAACCTAATACAGAGAACAGAGATGTCTACTTCTGGGAAAATGGGAGTAGATGTACTTTTCTCTATTCCTCTCACTAAGAACAACACCATGGGCGTTAAATACAAAACCAGCACAAGAAGACTCTGAAAGGTGCCAAGGCCAGGCAGACCTCGGCACCTGGAAAACAACACAGCAGGGTGATCCTTGGGTTTTGTTTTTGCCTCATATATTCAAGGCTGGGTGCTAGAGAAGCTAGAAACCCAGAGAAAAACAGAAGGCAGAAATAATAAAAGCCTCAAAAAAAATTTTAAAAAGCAGCCTGCTCACTTTTGCTGAAGGACCAGGAAAGAGGCAGCCTAACAAGACAGAAAACGTTTAGAAAACGACCCTTTCAATTCCCATTTGGGAACCTCCCAGCCCTGTGGCAGAGCATTTGAGGCACCATCTGAGGTGCCATTTGGGGTGGCGTTTGTTCCCCGTGGGTTCCCATTTGTTTGATAGGCCCTGGCATTTTGTGTTGCGAGTTCACTGTATTGTTTATCTTTGTTATGTGAGTTTTGTTGCAACATTAGGGAACAGAGTCCCTTGGGAAAAAACACTGGCTGCCCGTTTAATTTATAATAAAGAGAATGGTGTTATTGTAATCCAGCATCCATGCTGGAGTGTGGGGAGAAGCGGCTGCTAAATGAAAATTCCCACTTGCCTGACAGGCCTTGGCATTTAGATCCTACTAGGTTTTTCCAAAGACATGCAGACATTTCCACAGAAGGCCTTGCAGCATTGTTGACCAGTCTGACACTCCAAGTGCCTCTTGCAGAAGGAGCTGCGCTGCCCATCCAAGGGAGTCATTGGGCAGGGCTTCAGTTTCCCCTTTGATAAAACTGAGGAGGAGTATGTGAGCAGTGACTCCCAGAAAAGTGTTTCTCACCCTTATCAGCCCGTCCAAAGCCCCAGGATCCACTCCATTGACTTCCTTCTTCCTCTCCTTGCCCAAAGAGCTGGGTAGTCTTTTTGGTTCCTGGAGTAAAGACCCAGTCACCATCTACCCTCCCTGCAACAAACCCCAACACTATGAAGTCACCCCCACCCCTGAATTTAAACTCACAGAACCTGAGTGCAATTCTTAGGGCAAAGAGTTCTGAAAGATCTTCTAGTTCCATATCCTCATTTTATAGGGTGGGAGGAATTGAGTTCCAGGGCAGGGAAAGAGTCTGCCTGTACCTACACTTCTCCTCTTCTGGCTGAAATGGCCTCAAAAAACTCAGGTCTTTGCCAGAAGCTTTTATGACTTGCTATCTGCCCACCACCCTATCCTCAATTCGGTAGATTTCATTTTTTTTACATCAGTGGTTCCAAACTTCTGTCCATCAAGCATGAATTTTATTTTTCCTCTCTATGCCCAATGTTCTGAAATATTCAGTTCCCTTTAAAAGGGTCACATGTCAAGAAATTAGGAGCCCTTTCCCAGTTTGATGTTCATCCCTGAACTGAGGACATGGACTCGGGTAGCTCAAGCTAGGTGCCTTCTATGCGGGCTCTGAACCCGGTGGAGCTCTTCACTGCTAAGTGTCCTCCTGGACAAAACCTCAGCATGGCCACCACAGTCCCCTAAATACACATAAAAACATTGTATGACTTGTAACATCAGGAGATCTCAAGCTTGAAAACTAAACATTTAGCTTCCCTCTGGTGTTCTGGCTTAAAAAAGGAACTATGTTTTTATATAGTGGGGTGTCTGTTAAGGTCTTTGGCCTATTTTTTAATCGAGTTGTGTTCTTATTGTGTTTTGAGAGTTACGTGCATATTTTGGATAATAGTCCTTTATCGGATTTATCTTTTGCAAATGTTTTCTCCCAGTCTGTTGGCTTGTCTTTTCATTCTTTTGACAGTATCTTTCACAGAGAAGACATTTTCAATTTTAATGAAGTCCAGCTTATCAATTCTTTCTTTAATGGGTCATGCCTTTGGTGCTGTATCTAAAAAGTCATCACCAAATCCAAGGTCATCTAGATCTTCTCCTATATTATCTTCTAGGAGTTTTATAGTTTTGTGTTTTACATTTAGGTCTGTGATCTATTTTAATGAATTTTGTGATGGGTATAAGTTCTAAGTCTAGATGAATTTTTTTGCAGATGGATGTCCAGTTGTGCCAGAACCATTGGTTGAAAAGGCTATCTTTTCTCCATTGTATTGCCTTGGCTCCTCTGTCAAAGATCAGTTGACTATTTTTATGTGGGTCTATTGTTAGACTCTATTCTGTTCCTTTGATCTATCTGTGTACTCTTTCACTAATACCACATTCTCTCAATTACTGTAGCTTTATAGTAATTCTTAAAGTGGGGTAGTGTCAGTCCTCTGACTTTGTTCTTTTCCTTCAATGTTGCGTTGACAACTTTGGGTCTTTTGCCTTTTCATATAAACTGTTGAGATCCACAATATAGATTTCTGGGATTTTTATGCAGATTGCATTGAGCCTATAGATCAACTTGGGAAGAACTGACATCATGACAATTCTAAGTCTTCCTATCTGTGAACCTGGAACATCCCTCCATTTATTTAGTTCTTTGATATGAGGAAAACTATAAAATTCTGGTGAAAGATATCAAATAATTTTGTTATTGCTTCTCTTCTGCTTACTTTGTATTTAACTTATTCCTCTTATCACTTCCTAATATGGAATCTTAGATGATTGATTTTAGATCTTTCTCCTTTGTTAATATATTCAGTCAATACTATGAATATAAATTTTCCTTCTAAACACTACTTCCACTGAATCCCGCAAATTTTCATAAGTTGCGTTTTCATTTTCATTTAGTTCAAAATATTTTTAAAATTTCTCTTGAGATTTCTTACTTGACCCATGTGCTATTTAGCAGTGTGCTGTTTAATCTCCAAGTATGTGGGGATTTTCCAGCTGTCTTTCTAATACTGATTTCTAGCTTGATTCCATAGTAATCTGAGAGCAAACACTGTATTATTTCTATTCTTTTACATTTGTTGAGTTGTGTTTTATGGCTCAGAAAGTGGTTTATCTTGGTAAATGTTCAATGCGAGATCAAGAAGAATGTGTATTCTGTTGTTTTTGGATGAAGTAGTTTATAGATGTCAATTATAGGCATACCTCAGATATTGCAGGTTTGGTTGCAGACCATTGCAATAAAGTGAGTCACACAATTTTTTTGGTTGCCCAGTGCATATAAAGGTTATATTTACACTATTCTGTAGTTTATCAAGTGTACAATAGCATTATATCTAAAACATGTACATACCTTAAATATTATTTTAAATACTTTATTGCTTAAAATACTAACAATCTCTGAGCCTCAGCAAGTTGTAATCTTTTTGCTGGTGGAAAGCCTTGCCTCAATGTTGGTGGCTGCTAAACCATCACCTTGCTGATCAGGCTGGTGACTGATGAAGGTTGGGGTGGTTATGGCAATTTTTTCAAATAAGACAATGGAGCTTGCTGCATCAGTGGACTCTTCCTTTCACAAAAAATTTCTCTGTAGAATACGATGCAGTTTGATAGCATTTTACCCACAGTAGAACACTCAAAATTTGAGTCAATTCTCTAAAACCCTGTCACTGCTTTATAAACTAAGTTTATCGGCCGGGCGCAGTGGCTCACACCTGTAATCCTAGCACTCTGGGAGGCTGAGTCGGGAGGATTGCTCAAGGTCAGGAGTTCAAAACCAGCCTGAGCAAGAGCGAGACCCCGTCTCTACTAAAAATAGAAATAAATTAATTGGCCAACTAAAAATATATAGAAAAAATGAGCCAGGCATGGTGGTGCATGCCTGTAGTCCCAGCTACTCGGGAGGCTGAGGCAGAAGGATCGCTTGAGCCCAGGAGTTTGAGGTTGCTGTGAGCTAGGCTGATGCCACAGCACTCTAGCCTGGGCAACAGAGCGAGACTCTGACTCAAAAAATAAATAAATAAATAAACTAAGTTTATTAATATTCTAAGTCTTTTGTTGTCATTTCAACAATGTTCACAGCATCCTCACCAGGAGTAGATTCTGTCTCAAGGAAACACTTTCTTTGCTCATCCAGAAGAAGCAGCTCCTCACCCATTCAAGTTTTATCACAAGATTGCAGCAATTCAGTAATATCTTAAAGCTTCCCTTCTAACTCTAGTTCTCTTGCTATTTCCACAACGTTCACAATGACTTCCTCTACTGTAACCTTGAACCCTTTACAGTCATCCATGAGGGTTGGAGTCAACTTGTTCTAAACTCCTGTTCATGGTGATATTTTGACCTCCTCCCATGAATCATGAATGTCCTGAATGACAGCTAGAACAGTGAATTCTTTCCAGAAACCTTTCAACTTACATTGCCCAGATTCATCACAGGAATCACTATCTATGGCAACTATAGCTTACAAAATGTATTTCTTAAACAATAACTCTTGGGCTGGGTACAGTGGCTCATGCCTATAATCCTAGCACTTTGAGAGGCCAAGGCAGGAGGACTGCTTGAACTCAGGAGTTCAAGACCAGCCTGAGCGAGAATGAAACCCCGTCTCTACAAAACATAGAAAAAAAAAATAAGTCTTAAAAGTTGAAATTACTCATTGACCCTTGGGCTACATAATGGATGTTGCCGTTATCAGGCATGGAAACAACATTAATCTCCTTGTACATCTCCATCACAGCTCTTGGGTGACCAGGTGCATTGTCAATGAGCAGCAATATTTTGAAAGGAATCTTTTTTTCTGAGAGGTAGGTCTCAATAGTGAGCTTAGAATACTCAGTAAACCGTGCTGTAAATAGACGTGCTGTTGTCCAGGCTTTGTTGCTCCATTTATAGAGCACAGGAAGATTTAACATAATTCCTAAGGACTGTAGGGTTTTGGAATGGTAAATCAGCACTGGTTTCAACTTAAAGTCACCAGCTGCATTAGTCCCTAACAAGAGAATCACCTTGTTGTTTGAAACTTTGAATCCAGGCATTGACTTCTCTCTAGCTATGAAAGTCCTAGATGGCATCTTCTTCCAATATAAGGTTGTTTCATGTAAACTGAAGATCTGTTTAGTGTAACCACCTCCATCAGTTATCTTAGCTCTATCCTCTCAATAACTTGCTGCAGCTTCTACATCAACACGTACCGCTTCACCTTGAACTTTTATGTTACGAAGATGACTTCGAGACAGGGAACCGGTAGGCCTTACTCAATAAATAGTCATAAGCCCCAAACCAAGGTCTCTGATAAAACAGGAGCCGGCAGAGAAACCAGCTAAAAGCAGTTTAGCTGCTCAAGTGGCAACCTCAGGTTACCCTTACTGCTCCTTACACCCTAGTTATAATGCATTAGCATGCTAAAAGAAACTCCCACCAGCGCCATGACAGTTTACAAATGCCATGGTAACTCCCAGAAATTGCCCTATATGGTTTAAATGGGAGAGGGTCCTCCAGTCCCTGAGACTCTTTACCCCTTTCCCAAGAAATTCACATACAAGCCTCCTTTTCTTTAACATGCAGCCAAGAGATAACCACAAAAATAGGCAGGAGGAATGCTTGAGGCCAGAAGTTTGAGACCAGCCTGGGCAACATAGTGAGACCTTTGTCTAAACAAAAATTTAAAAAATTAGCCAGGCATGGTGGTACACAGCTATAATCCCAGCTACACAGGAAGCAGAGGCAGATGGGTCACCTGAGCCCAGGAATTTGAGATTATAGTGAGCTATGATCAGGCCTTTGCACCCCAGCTTGAGTGACAGAGCAAGACTCTGTCTCTAAAAAAAAAAATTAAATAAAATTAAGCTTTAAAAAAAACGTGTCCTTTGCACTCACTACTTGGCTAAATGGTGCAAGAGGTTTTGGTATTTCTTAGCTGTCAACATGCCTTCCTCACTAAGCATTGAGAGAAAAGTCCAAGTTGCCCACCACATAACAGAAATACTGTGCTAGCTTGGAGGGCTCAGCAAAACTGTTACAAACTAGACTAGGCAAGGACAGAGATAACTACTGGGCCAGAATAAGTGCCCAACACTTTCTGGGGTGCCTCAGCACTTTCTTGCCTTGAAACAGCCAGCTCAAACCGGCCCTGACTGCTTTAGAGCTTTGGTTGTTCTACAGTGCTCTTTAGCTAATTGTAATACTAAAGTCCCTGCCCAGTGGGGAATTCAGCACACGATGATGGTACCTACCGTGCCCATGTGACTTATTTCGCTGTGAACATGCAAAGATACATTGTAAAACCTTCACATTACTCATTGGGAAGAACTTAAAGCAACACCACAAGGTAGACAGATACAGAATTTACATGGGCCGGGCGCGGTGGCTCACGCCTGTAATCCTAGCACTCTGGGAGGCCGAGGTGGGCAGATCGTTTGAGCTCAGGGGTTCGAAACCAGCCTGAGCAAGAGCGAGACCCCATCTCTACTAAAGAATAGAAAGAAATTAATTGGCCAACTAAAATATAGAAAAAATTAGCCGGGCATGGTGGCGCATGCCTGTAGTCCCAGCTACTCGGGAGGCTGAGGCAGAAGGATCGCTTGAGCCCAGGAGTCTGAGGTTGCTGTGAGCGAGGCTGACGCCACGGCACTCTAGCCAGGGCAACAGAGTGAGACTCTGTCTCAAAAAAAAAAAAAACATAAAATAGACCCAGCAATCCCACTCTAGGTATTTACCCAAACGATGTGAAATCAGTTTGCTGAGGAGATGTGTTCAGTCCCATGTGCCCTGCGGCTCTACTCACCACGGCCAAGTTATAGAATCCACATAAGTGTCCATCAGCACATGAATGGGCAAAGAGAATGTGCTACATACCCGCACAATGGAATACTATTCAGCCTTTAAATGTGTAACATGTAAATGCATTGTGTTGGGAACTGTTTAGCATTTTATAGATTTATTTTGTTTTAACCACCACAAATGCCTCTGCGAGCTGATAGATCTTATTCCCCCAGCGTTCTTGAGACTGGTTGCTGGCTTACGTTGCCATCTGTGACAACATGGATGGCATCAGAGAACACTATGCTAAGTGAAATAAACCAGGCAGACAATACTGCAGGATCTTACTTATATGTGGAACCTAAAAAAGTTGAACCCATAGAAGCAGCGAGTAGATGTTGGTTTCAGAGGCTGGGGTGGGGGGAAATGGGGAGACAGTGGCCAAAGGGGAAAAAAATCTCAGACAGGAGGAATATTGTTTTTAGTTCGATTGCACGGTGTGGTGAACCAAGTTCATAATAGAACATTGTACGTTTAAAATTGCTAAGAGAGTACATTTCCAATGTTCTCGCCACAAAAATGTTAAGTATCTGAGGCGACAGCTGTGTTAACTAGCTTGATTTCATTATTCCACATCGTATTCATAAATTGTAGCATCGCTCTGTGCCCATAACATTTATACAATTATAAATTGTCAATTTATAATAAAAAAGTTTTTTAAAAAAAAACATAAAAATAAGCCACACTTAGGGTACTTTATGGATATAGTTAATTTAAAAAATTAAAATTCTAAACAAAGAGTTATGGAATTGGCGGGAATAAGGAGCCTGCAGGTTCCCTCTTCCTTTAGGGCCCATCTGGCGACTTGTCGTGGGAGTTACAAAACCGCCCTGGCCGGGGCGGTGGCTCACGCCTGTAATCCTAGCACTCTGGGAGGCCAAGGTGGGCGGATCGCTTGAGCTCAGGAGTTCGAGACCAGCCTGAGCAAGAGCGAGACCCCATCTCTACTATAAATAGAAAGAAATTAATTGGCCAACTAAAAATACATATAGAAAAAAATTAGCCGGGCATGGTGGCGCATGCCTGTAGTCCCAGCTACTGGAGAGGCTGAGGCAGGAGGATCACTTGAGCCCAGGAGTTTGAGGTTGCTGTGAGCTAGGCTGACGCCACGGCACTCTAGCCCAGGGAACAGAGTGAGACTCTGTCACAAAAAAAAAAAAAAAAAAAAGAGACAGGTCCAAGCTGCTTACTAACTTACCATTTAGCCATGTGCTAGCCCTGCGACCTTAGGCCAATCCCACTTTCCTCATCTGTTATGTTAAATAGAGAGAAAAACGGTAGCTATAATACATGGTTGTTGTGAGGATTAAACTTGATGACAGTAAAGTAGCTGGTTCATAGGAGGCTCTGAATAAATTATCACTATTTTTTTTTCCTTTCCAGAGAGTGTGGGAAATTATCACTATTATTAAGTTCAATTAAACATGCATTTAATTGCTGGAAGCACAAAAAATGAAAGCTATGGAAGCACAAATAATGAAAGATACAGTCCCTCCCCTCAATTCCAATGCAGAAAACTTGCTCAAAGCTTTCAACAAGCAACTTCTCAGGTAATAATAATCATTTGGGAGAATCAGCAGGTCCTGGTACCTGATTGGACAAAGAGAATAAAGGAAAAGCCAAAGATAATGGGCAACCAGCCTTGGGATGGAACCATCCAGGGGACTGGAAGGCAAATGTGTCTCTGGTCCTCACACCAGCTTGCTGGGCAGCCCTGGACTCATGAGCCTACCTCTCACTTCCCCAGTGGGGTAAACTTCAGTCCTGGAGGTGTTTTTACAGTGTCCATAGTTGCTCAGGGGAAAACACTAGAAGCTGTGATGCTCACATCACTTCCTCACACCTGTTTTCCTACCTGCTATCCTCTGACTCAGCCCTATCTCCATATCAGGACTTCTCCAGGCACAAGGGCCCTGAGCCTGATTCTTCCCAGCTTCCAGGCAGCAGAGAAAATAGCTCAGGGGCCCCGTGCAGCATTGAAGAATGGGAAACACTGGGAAGAGCTTGAACTAACACGAAGAGAAAAGTCAGGGTGCATAAAAGGAGAGAAGCTACCATCGAGTCCCTACTGGTCCAGGGACTGTGTTAGAGGTTCTCAGGAGTGAGAGAGTGGAGCATGGATAAACTATGAATTCACATGGAGAATTTCACTCAGGGCCTGGCACATAGTAAGTGCGCAAAGAGTACAAGAAATGTTTGCTGTATTATTTTTATTATATATATCTTTTAATCCTCACAACAGCCCTGCAAGCTGAGCTCCAACTGAGAGGCAGTTTGGTATATTGGTGGGTGCTCTTGAGTCAAACAGGTCTGGGTTCAAATTCTAGCTCTGCCACTTCTAGGCTTTTGTGGCCCTGCAAAAGCCACTTTACTTTTCTGAGTCTTGCTTTCCTTATCTGTAAAGTGGGGGAAATAATGGTACCTACCAAACAAAGATTCACATAAAACCCTAGTGTGGGGCCTAGCACAGTGACTGCTCAACTGTCATTAGTCTTGGTAGTACTGGAAGAGAGGACACGGAAGCTCCGGAGGTCAGTCACTTATCCAAGTTCACACAGCCAAAAAGAATAGATTCACAGCTTTGGCCTACTCAGCGTCCACACCGATTCTTCTGGTTAAAGCACCCTCACTCTCTTTTGGGAGTCACCTTCTCCTACAGTCAGGCCATTTGCTTTGGTGGGGAGAGGGTGGTTAACACGCCTCTTCCAAGCTCCAGAGGCAAAATATGACCCAGGTCTGGGCAATTGATTATTTCGTCCCTCTGGTCCTAATGATCGGTTTGAGGGTGGACTTGGGACTCCTGCCAAGTCAATGAGAATGCTGGGATTTGGTGAATTCACTGGGAAAGGGATGAATCTTTCTTTGGATCTGATGATGAGAGGATATCAGCTTGGAGCTGCTGGGAGCTGCTAGGTAGAGAGAGAGCCTGAGAGTGCAGGGAAGACCCAGAGGAACTGGAGCTGAAGGAGAGAAAGGGACAAACTGCCGACTTTGACCTCTGGACTAAACTCTTAAACGGACATGTCTGAAGTCTATACATCAAGTTTCAGGAACATGACGCAATAATGAGGCAGTAATTCATTCTCTCTCTCTCTCGTTCCCCCATCCCCAAGACAACCAAAAGAATCCTTATTTGAAACCCATCAGTCAGGATCCCAACTGAAAACAGGTGGCACACTCAAATTAGAATAATTTCAAGAAGGTTTATTTATGGTGGCTTGAGCAGGTGTAGCGGAACCATAAGGGATAGCATAGTGGCCTGGGGCCAGTCACAACCAAGGAGCTGTCACCACCCTTGGGCCTATAGGGACAGGATAGTTACAGATAGTTACAGACAGAGGGAAGGAGTTTTGGAAAAGAGACCTCCTTAAGAAGAGCAGCAACTGTCCTGCCAAGGACACCTGGCAACCTGTGATGGGAACAAGGGAGTGAAAGCCCTGACTACTCTCTCTCCTGCCTCCCATCCCCAGCCTCACAGCGGCTGAGCCCAGCCAGAGCCTGAAGACAAAGGAGCCTGCTGTGTCCAGACAGGTCAGACCCAGACTAGGGTGAGGAAGGGTCCACTGTGGGGCTGGAGGGGCAGACAAGAGATGGCTGGCCCATCCAGAAAGTGTCACAGCCTGGCCTGGCTGCCTCTCTCACAGCCCCATGATGACCGTTTGGAACCTCAAACCAGAGCTTTAAAGCTCTCATAGTTCCCCTGGGTCTTTTCTGTGTGTCACTCTCCCTCTTTGCCTGGAAAAGACCTGGTTGGAAGGCACAGAGGAGGGTGGGATTCTGAGCATCTGGGGGAAAGCCACTGCCCTGTCCTGCCGACTTTGTAGGGAGGAAGAAGCCTCCAGCTCAGCCGTCCACATGGCCAGAGAGCCCTGAGATGCCCTCAGGCCCTCACCGTGCCAGCTCCCTTGCCCCACAGAAATCTGTCTGCTGGCCGGGATGGCCCCGGTCTCAGGCACCAACGGGTGGCAGCTCTGTGGCTTCCCTTCTCTCCATAGGAGATGTCTGTTTCTTTCAGCAGCCACGCAGAGAAGCTTCTGGGATTCCCCACTACTGGCAGGGGCCCAACAGTGCCCTGAGGACAGGGCTGAGCTGCATCCAGGTATCTCATTTTGGTCACACCGACACCAGTTTCCTCTTTTCTTCCCAAAACACTCACCCTACTCTTCTCTGCCAAAATGGATTCCTCCCCACCTTTTAAATCCAATTTAAACCTTAGAATCTCCTCAGAAAGCCTTCCTCATAAACTCTCCTGACTCTGCACACTCTTGCTATTACGATGAGTATCATCAGAAGTACTTCTGCATGTAAAATATCTAATAATACCAACTAATATTTATTGAGTGCTTTCTATCTGCCCATCACTGAGCTAGTTGCCTCACAGAAACAGCCTTATTTAATCCTCACGACAACCTTGTAAGGCAGGTGCTATCAATATATAGACTATGTGGGAATTGGTACTTTTTGGACTGTGCTATGAAGCAATGCTAGAAGCAATTACTTTATCTGTTTCTACAGATGAAAAAACTGAGGCTCAGAAGGGATAAATGACTAGCTTAAGAGCACACAAGCAAGCAAAAGGCAGTGATGGGACCTAAACCTAGGTGTGACCAACTCCAAAGCCCATGTTCTTAGGATTGCAATGTTTTACTGTGTCCCACGTATGTACAGTCCCAGAGTTAGGTAGTAGCTGGAGGAGTTTCTGAATCTTCTCTGTAACATGGTTATACATGTGCTGGAATCACAGTCAATGAACCTAACTTATTATATAAATTACATAAATACCCTGTACAGTGTAAACAATGCTCTCTCTTAAGTTTTTGCAGCAAACACCGCCATCTTCCCTTTGCAGTTAAACCCACTTGGCTACTACTCTTGCTCTCAAACCCCAATGAGATGCCAAACACTTGAAAAGGATTCCACCAGTGATGTCAGTGTGAGATTAAGAACATATGACACCAGGTGAGGTGGCTCACACCTGTAATCCTAGCACTCTGGGAGGCCAAGGCAGGAGGATCACTTGAGATCAGGAGTCTGAGACCAGCCTGAGCAAGAGGGAGATCCTGGCTCTACTAAGAATAGAAAACATTAGGCAGGCATGGTGGCACCTGCTAGTAGTCCCAGCTGCTTGGGAGGCTGAGGCAGGAGGATCGCTTGAGCCTAGAAGTCCGAGGTTGCAGTGAGTTATCATGATGCCACTGCACTCTAGTCCGAGCAACAGTGCAAGACCCTGTCTCAAAAAACAAACAAACAAAAAAGATTTTTTAAAAACCCCACAGTAAAAAAACATATAACAGGCTGGGTGTGGTGGCTCATACCTATAATCCCAGCACTTTGGGAGGCCAAGGTGGGAGGATCACTTGAGGCCAGGAGTTCAAGATCAACCTGAGCAATATAGCAAGACCCCATCTCTACGAAAATTTTAGAAATGAGCTAGGTGTGGTGGTGCACTTGTAGTCTCAGCTACTTGGGAGGCTGAGGCAAGAGGATTACGTAAGCCCAGGAATTTGAGGATACAGTTAGTTATGAAAGCACCACTGCACTCCAGCCTGGGTGACAGAGTGAGATAAGAAAGAAAGAAAAGAAAAGAAAGAAAAGAAAAGAAAGAAAGAAAGAAAGAAAGAAAGAAAGAAAGAAAGAAAGAAAGAAAGAAAGAAAGAAAGAAAGAAAATATGATAGACAAAATAGAGAAAACAAGGGAACTCACTAGAAGTTACTGATAAGATGCTCAGGTTATTAGCCTACTTCATTTCCCGCTGCCAACAAAGCCATCTTTAGCCACTTGGAAAACTGGCCTTGTTTTCACTTCCTTGGTGAAATGTCCCATGTGGTATTTTTTCCCCTGGTGTAAACACATCTTTCTACATTAATCAATTTGATTCTCACGACAACACTATAAAGTACTGTTATCATCTCCATTTTATAGATAGGGAAGTGGAGGCACAAGAAGGCTAAGTCATTTGCTCAGGGTCACATGGCTGATATGTGGCAGTGCTAGGGTTCAAGCGCTTGGGTGCCCCCAGAACCTGTGCTCTCAACACTGCCACTCTGTAGTTTGACAACAAAGCTGTGTGAAGATAATTAGAAGATCCATCATAGCACTAGAAGTGCAAAAGGGCTGTGGAAGAGTGTTCTTTTCTAGAATCTATGTGTTCCAGTAATGTGGAGTGGAAATCTCCCACCTAGAATGTGCGGTGGTTGACGCCTGGGTGTCCCTCCACCCCAGGCTCCCCCTCCAGTTTCCAGACTTTCATCTTAGCCTGTCAGTAGCCCCCTCAGAAAAATAATGCTTCTTTCCCATTTGTTCCAACAAAAATCCTAAGATTGGCTCTGACCCACTGCCTTGGTTCCGTGTTTCACACTGACCCAGTTATGGGCTAGAAGATGGAATACAGTGACTCGCCAGGCCTGGGTGATGTGCACACCCTTCTGTGCAGCCACTCCCAGACCATGCAGAGTGACGCTGGAGGGATGTTCCTAGGGAGAAATGGAGTACTGAGAAGAGGGGAATGAATGCTGAGTAGGCAAAAGCTCAGATGTCTGATCCAGGGATTTGGGCAATGATACTGGTAATTACAGCCCAGAGTGATAAATGACTTGGCTGGAGGGAAGTGGCATTGGAGAGAGGGGAGGAAACACCTAGCCCAGAAGAAGTGGCATGTGAGCTGAGGCACGAGGAGCAGGTATCCAGGGCAAGGGGGTGGGATGGGTGGGGAGAGGAAACAGGTCATGCGCATTTCTTGAAATATGTGAGATTGTGGCATGAACATTCACAGGGGTAGTGACAATGAAGATGATGGACAAGATTGGCTGCCTTGAAGTCGGCTGAGCAGAAAGAAAGGAAGATGGATTTGAGGCTGAAGAGGAGAAGAAGATTTCAGTTTGGGGTGTTGATCCTGAGGGACACATGGGTCATCCTGTTAGAGGTATCAAAGAGCCAGCTGGATATGTGGGTGTGGCATTTAGCAGAAAGACCCCTGGATCTCTGGACAGAGATCTGGATGTGATCAGCATAAGGGTGGCCATTGAATGACTATCAGTGAATGGTCATTGGATGTGGGAGAGACATACTGGGCGAGAGGACCAAGGGTAAACAGACACTTGACAAACGTCATCCAAATGACCATTAAACACAAGAAATGAACCTATAAAAACATCATTAATTATTACTGTGTGGGTAGACACATTAAAACATTGAGATACCGCTATATGGCCATCAGAATGGCTAAAATTTGAAATTAAAAGGACTGACAGGCCAGGCGTTGTGGCTCATGCCTATAATCCTAGCACTCAGGGAGGCTGAGGTGGGAGGATCACTTGAACTCAGGAGTTCAAGACCAGCCTGAGCAAGAGCAAGACCTCATCTCTACTATAAAAAAATAGAAAAAATTAGCCAGGCATGGTGGCGTTCACCAGTAGTCCCAGCTACTCGGGAGGCTGAGGCAGGAGGATTGCTTAAGCCCAGGAGTTTGAGGTTGCTGTGAGCTAGGCTAACGCCACGGCACTCTAGCCCAGGTGACAGAGCGAGACTCTGTCTCAAAAAATAAATAAATAAATAAAAGGACTGACAATATCAAACATTAGCAAGGATGTGGAACAATTAAAACTCCCATACGCAACTGATGGGAGTGTAAATCAGTACAACCACTTTGAAAAACTGGCAATATTTACTAAAGCTAAACATATGTGTCCCCTATCACTTAGCAATTCCATTCAAACATATATAGCCAAGGCTGGGCACAGTGGCTCACACCTGTAATCATAGAACTTTGGGAGGCCAAGGCAGGAGGATTGCTTGAGCTCAGGAATTTGAGGCTGCAGTGAGCTATGATGGAGCCAGTGAATAGCCACTGCACTCCAGCCTGGGCAACATAGCAAGACTCCGTCTCCAGAAAAATTTTTTTTAGTTTAAAGAAATGAATCTAGTTGTTCATTTAAGATTTGTGCACGTTACTGTATATATTTTATACCCAAAGAGGGGAGGAGAGAAAACTTACCCTCTCTCTCCAAAGACAAAAGGACCAAAGACAGCATTGATCCATGGACTATTGATATTTTACAGTTTGTGACATGATATGACATTTCATGAGGCCCAGCTTGATGGTGAAGTCCCCCAGGGCAAGAGCCTCCCTTTGGTTTTTATCTCTACTGATTCAAAGCATCTATATTGGGGCTCAGATCATAGAGGGCCTACAACATCCATGACTCAGTGTCTGCTCAGAGCAGCATACCCCAGCCCTTGACTGTTCAACTCAATACTTACTTCCTGAGCATCTGCTCTGTGCCAGGCCCCATGCTGAGAACCAGGGGTACAAAGACAAGTAAGACACCATTCCTGCACTTAAAAAGCTACCAAGCAAGAGGTGGGTGCCCCAGGATTTAGGTACTTGTAGCAGCCAACCCATCCATTGGCACATGTAAAATAATATTAGTAACAAACAGCCACCATTTATGAACTGCCAGGTGCCTTATGGTATAACAGATTTTTTTTTCTTAATTGCTATTTAAAACCACAACTGCCTGCAGCCACTTTTGTCTGTTAGGGGAGTGGCATAATTTTTCTCTGAGTAGATGGTTCTTTGTTTAGGAAAATACTTAATAAGTTGCTTTGGCATGAAGAATGACGCTCCCCAGGACTAGGGCAAGACAAAAAGAGAGAGCTGAATGGCTTTTCAAATGAGAGTGGGAAAAATGTGGTGGAGGCAGAGAACAGAAGAGGCCTGAAAACAGGAGGAAGGGAGATGCTGGGAGGTAATAGTTAAGGAGATCTGTGTCATTTTTGTTTCTCAGCCTCATTCCTTTAGGGAACCACCCCTTTGCCTTGCTAATCTCGCTCATTCTTCAGGTTTTACCTTTCAAAAATCTCTTCCTCATACCACACAGCCTTAAAAAAACAAAATGAGGTAAATCTCTCTCTACTCACATGGAAAAAATGCACTGGCTATTTTGTGAAGTGGGGGGAAAAAAAGTACCCACAGCAGGACAGGTGAATAATACAACCTCCTTTCTTTAAAAGGAGGGCCACATATATGTATTTACACTTTGATCCATATGGAAAGTTCCTAAAAAAGTCCCTAATACTATATTAACAGCTATTACCACTAGGGAGGGTGGTAGGACAGTATTAGGAGCTCTGTTTTCAAATTTTACCCTTTTTACCTTTAAACATTTTATCATGAGATTTTTATCCCTTTTTTAAAAAGTTTCTTCCTCCAGGTAGCCTTCCCTAACTTCTGTTGTAGGGACTCCTAGGAAGTGCTTGGCATAGCCGTTGGCCAAATGAATGAATTCTTCCACCTTCCAGTAGGTTTTCTCCTGCTTGGCTTTGAATCTTCCAGAGAAAGAAGCGAACAGCTCAGCCCCACCTGTGTGTGCTGCCCAGGCCTGGCTCACAGTGTTCCTGCTATTTCCTCGCTCAGGGCAGGGTGAGATGCTCTCTTTCTTGTTCTGGAGAGAAGTATAAGAGCAGCAGCTCCTGCCCTCTTCACTGCCCAGCAGTGTCCCTGAGGGACACCCAAATGCCTGAGACCACAACAACCTGTGAGAGGTGTGAGCAGGTGGCGGAGCCAATTACTGGAACAGTCCAGGGCCCCCCTGGCTGACCTTGGCAGAGGCAGGGGTGGCTTCCTTTCCATCTTCCTTTCCTTTCTAGCAGCTGGGGGAGGAGGGAATGAAGGCCTAATTTCTTTCACCTTGAGAAAAATCTACTGCTGACCATGTGTGGAGAGAATCGTTCAGTCACACGGCAGGGGGCTGGAAATTATCTCAGATCAGGATAGCTGGCATTTTCCCTGAGGCTCTCTGACTAAGGACCAAGGGGAATAGAGGCTGCCTAGCACCGGCCTCACTCTGCCATACCAGTCAGCTGAGCTGCCTCCCTTATTTCTGCCCAGAACCCTGCAGGGCACGCTCCATGCCTGCTCCCTCCCCACTCAGGCTGCTGTGACTAAAATCTGGCCTTCACTAGATCTTGCCCAGGCCACAACTAAAGCTGCTGGGAGAGCACTAGAGCTCTTCTCACAGGTCCCCGACTGCCAGGTGGACGCCAATGCCAACCCAGCCAGCCTTTCCCCACTGAGTTCAGACAGGAAAAGTGACACCGGCCACTAGAACTACCAGGGAGAGACATCAGCCAGCCACATAAGCCTGATTCTGCCCAGACACTTCTAACAAGGCAGTGGATGAACTCTCAAGCTTTCTCCATCTCTAATGAAAAGCAAGTTCAAAAGCCACACACTGTCCTCAACCCCTGGGGTGAAGCCAGGACTGTGATAAAGTGGAGGCATTGTAACTCGATAGAGCAGTCTTGAGTGATATTGATGCTACGTGGTCCTCCTACCACAAGAAGCTCAGCCACCGACAATCACCCAGGAGGTGTGTGATACTGACTTTATATAATTAATGACTTATAAAGCTTCAGAGCACTAGCTAGTCACCTACTGGATCCTGTGTTGAAATTTCCTTTAAGAAATTCTGGGAGGCCGGGCATGATGGCTCACGCCTGTAATCCTAGCACTCTGGGAGGACGGAGGACGAGGCGGGCGGATCCCTCAAGGTCAGGAGTTAGAAACCAGCCTGAGCAAGAGCGAGACCCTGTCTCTACTAAAAATAGAAAGAAATTAATTGGCCAACTAAAAATAAATAGAAAAAATTAGCCAGGCATGGAGGCGCGTGCCTGTAGTCCCGGCTACTCAGGAGGTTGAGGCGGGAGGATCTCTTGAGCCCAGGAGTTTGAGGCTACAGTGAGCTATGATGAGGCCACTGCACTTCAGCCTGAGCGACAGAGCAAGACCCTGTCTCAGACAAAAAAGTAAAATAAATTCTGGAGAGGCAATAGAAGTGCATAGCTTCATATATAGCCCACTTCAACCACTTTCTGGCTACATGACTTTGATCATGTCACTTAAACTCTATGAGCTTCAATTTCCCCAACTATAAAATGGAATTAATAATACCTGCTTCAAAGGGTTGTCCTAAGAATGAAATTAACATATATAAACTATTTAGCACAGTATGGTGCCTAGGAAGTGCTCAATAAATGGTCGCTGTTTATATTATTATGATGGAGCCACAGTGCACACTCCAGTGTAGACACTGTTGTGAGGTGGCATGTGGTGGGACCTTTAGGAACATGCAGACCTGGTTTGAAATCCTGGTTTCATTCCTTCCCCTTTATGTGGCCTTGGGAGAGAAGATTTCTTTCAGCTTCAGTCTCCCTCTGTAAAAAGGCATCGATAACACCTACCTTGTCGACAGGATAGAGTCCTGTTGTCACCAGGGCCCAAGCGCGCAGAAGTGCTCAGGAAGTATTAGTTGCCATCGTCACAGACTCATCACCCTCTTTCCAAGTGTCCTTCACCTTCTTTATTTCGTAGTTTTTACAGAGGGATGAGAGTCTCTCAAAGGGATTTGCTTTGAGGAAGTATATTGATTTTCTCAAAGCCAGTGGTCTCGGTCTCTTTCTTGTCCCGATTCTTCCTGTCATCTCTACTATTCGACCCTGGTGGCCATCTCTGACTTTTTTGAGACTTCCTGATCCTTGTTTTTTCCGACTCTAATCCCCCAATATTGGCCTCTCTCTCTTCTTTCTCGCTTCCTCTCTCGCCTTCATTCTTCCCAGGCTCTTCAGCCTCCCTGGCTTATCCCACTGTCCTTTGACCCCTACATTCTACCTGCTGTCCCCAGAGAAAGGCCACACAGTCACCAAAACCAAGCTCAGTCTGCCCTTTCTCCTGATCTTGAAGGCATTATCTTTCTCCCGGCCACCCAGACATCAAATCCCAAATTCCTGTCCTTTTCCTTTCCTCTCTTTCTGAATCCAGCCAATTGCCAGGCATCGCTAGTTTTCTCCTTTGAAACATTTCTTGCACCCACCTCCTTCTTTTCCATTTTCCCTCTTGCCACTCTTGAGCAGTTTCAACTCAGGTCTGGTCTAGTTTATTTATTTATTTTTTCTTTTTTTTTTTTATTTCAGCATATTATGGGGGTACAAATATTACGGTTACATATATTGCCCTTGCCCTCCCTCCCCCCTCGAGGCAGAGCTTCAAGCGTGACCATCCCCCAAAAGGTCTGGTCTAGTTTAAATGGCTGATTCCCATTCATCCTGAATATTGCAGCCTTCCTAGAAAGATAACTTTAAGTTCAGTAGATATTCTCCTACCACCCTCCCATCTCTGTTTAAAATCCTATTAAGACTTTTTCCTCTCTACTACGGTAGATACAAAGGCACTGAAGGCCTCCCACATCTGATTTTCTAGCTTTGACTTTCTATCAGGCCCCAATCTAGACTCTCCACGCCATACACACCTTATCCACGTCTATCTCCTCTCCTTTATAATTGTAGCCTCCTCTGCTTGGAGTGCCCTCCCCCCATTTCCTCTCCTAATCAAATTTCACCCATCCTTCAAGGCCTGGCTCAAAATTAAACTCCTGTAGCTAGGTGTGGTGGCTCATGCCTGTCATCCGAGCACTTTGGGAGGCTGAGACAGGAGGATCGCTTGAGGCCAGGAGTTCGAGACCAAACTGGGCAACATAACCAGACCCCATCTTTACAAAAAATTTAAAAAAGAATTAGCCGGGCATGGTAGCACATGCCCATAATCCCAGCTACTCAGGAGGCTGAGGCAGGAGGATTGCTTGAGCCCGGGGGTTTGAGGCTGTGGTGAGCTATGACTGAACCACTGCACTCCACTCTGGGCCATAGAAGGAGATCCCAAGACCCTGTCCCTAAAAAACAAACAAACTCAACTCCTTCCTGAAGCCTTCCCTGACCACTCCAGTTGACAGTGACCACTTGCTCTGAGTTCCCTTTGATGCTGTTGTGGGGTTAGGGGTGATGAAGCTCTGACTGCCTAAGGAGCTGGTCAGTGCCTGGGGACACACCTATCTGTGCCTTCAACTTACACCTGAGACCAGGATGGTATCTCCCACATCCTCCTGGGTGACACAGCATAGTGGTTTGGAGTTGAACAGGCTTGTGTGCAAATCCTAATCTGTCATTTTCCCACTGGTTAATAAAGCATTGGCGGCCGGGCGAGGTGGCTCACACCTGTAATTCTAGCACTCTGGGAGGCCGAGGCGGGTGGATCACTCAAGGTCAGGAGTTCGAAACCAGCCTGAGCAAGAGCAAAACCCTGTCTCTACTAAAAATAGAAAGAAGTTAATTGGCCAACTAAAAATATATACAAAAAATTAGCTGGGCATGGTGGCGCATGCCTATAGTCCCAGCTACTCAGGAGGCTGAGGCAGAAGGATCGCTTGAGCCCAGGAGTTTGAGGTTGCTGTGAGCTAGGCTGCACCACGGCACTCTAGCCAGGGTACCAGAGTGACACTCAGTCTCAAAAAAAATAAAAAATAAATAAAAAAAAAAATAAAGCATTGGCAAGTGACCCAACCTCTCCAAGTCTCATTTTCCTCATCTGAAAACTAGGGCTCATAAAGGCCTTGTGGAGTTGTGAAGATTAAATGATAACAAATGCCAACAACCTTGCACAGTGCCTGACACACCACCTACATTTAATAAAAGGTATTATAGTTCCTGGCACCCTGCAGCCTCAACATTATTTATGCAGCCCTGCTCATTTGTATAGCCAATTAGTAATTTATATAGACCGTGATATTTCACTATAGGTATATCTGCTTCCAAAACAGCTCTCTCTTTTCCCAACTTTCCATTTTTATAAATGGCACCACTGTTCCAAGGCTCTCAGGCTCAAACCTTGGCAATGTACTCAGCTTTTTCTGCTCTTTCATGGGCCAAACCCATTGGCACTTTACCATGGGCTGTCTCTAACTGTTCTGAGAATGTCTTAACTCTCCATTGGGACTGTAAATGCTTTGGGAACAGGAACTATTACTTATACTGCCTTGGTATCTATTACACTGGCAGGGAGCAGGGACTTGATGCATATGTGTTTTTCAAAAAAATTCTGTCAACAAATTAATTTGCAGGGGCAGGTGTGAAGGAGGTATGACAGCAAACTGAAAAAAAAAGGTAAAATAGGACTGGTTGGTGGCTGGTACCTGTAATCCTAGCACCTGAGAGGCCGAGGTGGGAGGATTGCTTGAGCTCAGGAGTTGCAGACCAGCCTGAACAAGAGTGAGAGCCAGTGGCCTGTACCTGTAGCCACAGCTACTTGGGAGGCTGAGGTAGGAGGATCACTTGAACCCAGGAGTTTGAGGTTACAGTGAGCTACGATGATGCCACCGCACTCTAGCCAAGATGACAGAGCTAGACTCTGTCTCTGGAAAAAAAAAAAAAAAAGGTAAGATAGTCTATGACTGTTTTATCTTCTCTTCTTTCTCTACTTCATGAATTCCTTCTACTTATTCTTTAAGGCCCAAATCAATATCCTCTCCTCTGAGATCTGCCATAAACATTAGTTTCTCTCTTTCTTTCATTTATACTACATATTTAATTGCCTAAGGATTTTACCAATTTTTTTAAAATTACAAGTTGAAAAACATTTAAAAAATGTAGCAATATGTAAAGTGACGATGAAATTTTGTCACTTATCCCCATTTCTCAAAGGTAACAACTGGGAACACTCTAGTGGGTTTCCCTTCAGATCTTTTTTCTGTTACACTGGGAATTACTACCCTATACCAAGACAAAATATGAAAACAATCTTTTTAAAATAATTGTGTTTATCTTAGACACTATGTGCCCCAAAATGGCCATTTTCAGGGTAGGAGTGGGACTAAAGTAAATCCAAGATATGAAACAAATGAGTAAACTTCAAATCTTTCCCATAGTACTTTGATAACTCTATTAGAGAGTGCTCATCTCACTGTGCAGTTTGTGTACACCTCTGTCTCCCAGCTAACTCGTATGTTAGGCAACTGACATGAATTTTTATATTCCCAATACCTAATTTGCACACAGTAAGTACTCAATAAATGTTTAGTAAAGGATGACTTAATTTTCATCTCCTATCCTTCTTTTTTTTTTTTGAGATGGAGTCTCACTCCGTTGCCCAGGCTAGAGTGCCGTGGCGTCAGCCTAGCTCACAGCAACCTCAAACTCCTGGGCTCAAGCAATCCTCCTGCCTCAGCCTCCTGAGTAGCTGGGACTACAGGCATGCAGCACCATGCCTGGCCTTCCTATCCTTCTTAATATGTTTTGTGACTTTATTAATTTCTTTTTAATAATAAACTCAGATTTATTTCAAGAACTTTGTAACTCACCTTTACATGATTGATCTATCAATCAGTGTCTCAGCAAGAAATTGAACTAAACGCAGATAATTCAAGAAACTTTAATGAAGGAACTTGTCAAGAGGTATGGGCAGGGTTAACGCACCCAAAATGGGAGGCTGAGGTAGCCAGATGCTAGCCATAGAAGGAAGCCACTACCATGCCTGTTCGTAAAGACAAGAGGAGGAAATGGAATTTCTTGAACCCAATAAGACCCCCAAGCTGTGGTAGAGCGGCTGTTAACAGGAGCTGTTGTGTTGGAAGGAAGTAGCCACTGCAAGGAAATTTTAAAATGAGGCTCAGAACAGGGGAAAACCCCAAACTCTCCTCCTGCATGCCGCCCTCCTAGTGTCTCCCTCTGGCCAAACCCTGGTGAGCAGTGAGCCTACGTGGTACAGTCCATGGAGGTGAGCTTCCTGGGTCACAGGCGAACAAGGTCAGAGAATGGGTGGGGGTGGTCGGCACAGGGAGGCACAAAGTCCATCAGTCACCAACCACATCAAACCCAAGTGATGGCAGTTCAGATATTCTCCTATCGGGAATCTAAATTGTAACATTAGCCACCACCTGTGTTTTTCATCTCAGATAGTACAGAAGTTGGGGAGAAAGAGAAATAACCAATGAATATAAGATAGCCATGGTAGCTACAGACCCTGCCTTAGTAAAGTGGTCACGAGGCTAAGCTGGTCCTCAGAGCTGCCTTCTTCCACTATCTGTGTCCCCCGTACCGGCTGCCAACACGTTGGCTAGAGGAAATTCTTTTAGTGGTGGGATGATGCAAATCTTCATTTTCACAGGATTCAAGCCATTAGTGGTCCTGTCTTTCTTGCTTTGCTATAGTTTTACATTGATGGTTGGTTATTAGGTATGGGAATACTAATAGGTGCCCTAGTGAATCCACGGGGACCAGTCATACTTCTCCTTGCCCCTGTTGGTAGCAACAACCTAATTTCCACTTAATAGTCAGGATGAATTAACCCTGCCCATATTGTAAAATCCTTTTCTGCCCATGGCTAAATAGCATGAGGAGCCCAGTATGACCAGGGGGAAGTCTCAGCTTCCAAATTAATAGAAACATACTTCTGACTAATCAGCTACAGAAAAAAAAATACAAATTAATTGAAGCAATTTAATGTCTGTGTTCCCTGGATGAAGCATTCCTCCCTTGAGAAATAGGACTTCCAAATCCACTGAACCCAAAGTTGCAGAAACAAAAAGCAAAAATTCTATGAGTGAGGTATTAAGTATAAATATGCACTTCCAACCTGCACCCTTGTATTCTGCCCGTGGAGAAGGAGGCACCATATATTAGTGACTTGTTTAAAGCATATACCACATCATTTGACAAAAATCTAAATTTTGCAAGTTGCTGTCTCCTAGATGGCATTTCCAGGAATCAACTGGCTGCAATTTACTCAGCTATTTGCTATTTCTATGCCATCCAATCCAGAGTTTTCCTTACGTTGTGACATCTGAATTGTAACTTTTTTTTTTTCTTTTAGAGACAAGGTCTCCCTCTGTCATCTGGGCTAGAGTGCAGTGGTGTCATCATAGCTCACTGGCTCACTGCAACCTCAAACTCCTGGGCTCAAGCAATCCTCCTGCCTCAGCCTCCCGAGCAGCTGGGACTACAGGTGCACCCCACCACGCCTGGCTAATTTTTCTATTTTTTTCTAGAGACGGGGGTAGGAGGATCTTGCTATTGCCCAGGCTGTTCTCAAATTCCTGACCTCAAGTAATTCTCCCACCTCAGTCTCTGAGAGTGCTAGGATCACAGGCGTGAGCCACCGCAACTGATCTTGAATTGGAAATTTTTGATGATGGCTTTACCTAAACCTCTCTAGGAAAGTATTCAAGGGGTATTTTGGTTATTTGAGAACACCTTACATTTTCGTCACTAAAACCAATAAAATTATAAACACCCTTATTCTTTAATTTTCTTTTTAGGTTATACGGGCAGACCTCACTTACAATACTTGGTTTTTGCAATGCTATTTGATGCCTAATTATCACTCATATCTCTGTTCTCATTGCCTCACCCCATACAGTGGAGAATGGGTCCATTATGCCTATTGTAGCAGTTTTCACAGAGATTTTTTTTTTTTTTTTTTTTTTTTGAGACAGAGTCTCACTTTGTTGCCCGGACTAGAGTGCCGTGGCGTCAGCCTAGCTCACAGCAACCTCAAACTCCTGGGCTCAAGCGATCCTCCTGCCTCAGCCTCCCGAGTTGCTGGGAATACAGGCACGCGCCACCACGCCTGGCTTTCCTATCCTTCTTAATATGTTTTATGATTACACCTGTCAATAGTTACTGCACTCCAGCCTGGGTGACATAGTGAGACTCCATCTCTAAAAATGAAAAGAACAATTGCTAATGATGACCTGGAAATTATTTGAGTAGCATTCAAAAAGTGTGATATGTTCTGTAACAAAGTGTCAAATGAGTCCTGTGTTGAACTCAAGAAAAAAAGATAATGGTCCCCAATGCTTCTCATTTCATATATATTTTTTTTAATTTATTTTTTTTTTTGAGACAGAGTCTCACTGTGTTGCCTGAGTGCCATGATGTCAGCCTAGCTCACAGCAACCTCAAACTCCTGGGCTCAAGCGATCCTTCTGCCTCAACCTCTCGAGTAGCTGGGACTACAGGCATGCGCCACCATGCCCGGCTAATTTTTTGTATATATTTTCAGTTGGCCAATTAATTTCTTTCTATTTTTAGTAGAGATGGGGTCTTGCTCAGGCTGGTTTCGAACTCCTGACCTTGAGCAATCCACCCACCTCGGCTTCCCAGAGTGCTAGGATTATAGGCGTGAGCCACCGCGCCCGGCCTCATTTCATATTTTGATCTGATATCTATGATTAAACTGAGGAACAGTTTAGGATGAAAGAAAGAATCTGACTTCATGTTCAAAATTGTGGGAGAAACACCCTTATTATAATAATCAGCTTCATGCATTTAAATAAGTATCTATTTCTTAGAGCAAATCTCTACAACTATTTGTAGGCTGAGAGCTTGGACTTTGAAATCAGTCAGCCCTGGGTTTCAAACCACTTATGTGACTTGGGCAGATTATTCAACCTCTTTGAGCCTGTTTCTTCCTCTCTATAAAGTGGGCATAACTGTAGTCCTTTCTCCTAGACTTAAAGGCTTACATAGCCTAGCATAGACTAAGTCTTTAAAAAAAAAAAAAAAGGTAGTAATTGTGATTTGTAGTAGCTATTACTTACTAGTCATTATAGGTGTTGGGCTCTAAGATGAGTAATAGATTTCAGAAGACTCTACTTATAACAGGGAAATTTATCAAAAGGAAAAGACTCAAACTTGGGTTTCCTTTAGATTGTTTTTTAGAAGGTTTTATCATCCTCCCTTCCCCCCCCAAAAGAAAACAAGCACAATTGTGTAATTAGAGTTTTCTCATAGCAATGTCTAAATTTATTTATTTATTTATTTATTTTTATTTAAAGATGGGATCTTGCTATGTTGTCCAGGCTGGAGTGCAGTCACTTATTCACAGACGTCATTATAGGTGCACTATAGCCTTGAGCTCCTGGGCTCAAGCTATCCTCCTGCCTCAGCCTCCCAAGTAGCTGGGACTACAGGGGTGCGCCCCTGTGCCCAGCTTATCATAGAAACTTAAAATAGCTTTCACTTGAGCCTCGGAATTTTAGGTTGCAGTGAGCTATGATCATGCCACTGCACTCTAGCCTGGGTGACAGAGTGAAACCCTGTCTCTAGAAAAAACAAAATAAAATAAAATAGTTTTAGAATAAATTAGTTCGCTTAGGTCAACTTAAGGTACAAAGAAATTCTGTTTTTATGGTTTGTGAGTGTATATTGCAGGACACTGAAACTATTTGTATAATCACTGAATTCAATATAACTATGTCAAACTTTATATAACTAAGGGCCAAAATTAACCAACTTATATAATTTTAGGAGTTTATGGTTAAATCTTTGTCTTTAAATCCCTAAATCAGTCATACCTATGGTGTACTGCTTAAAAATTTGAGTTCTTGAGTCAGACTAGCTGGGTTCAAATCCCTAGTAACCTTGAGCAAGTGCCTTGCCCTCCTTGTGTTTTTATTTTTCTAGCCTCATAGAACTGTTGTGGGAATTAATACACTAAACACATATAGACATTGGCTGTCATTATTTATTATTTCTGTGATTCCAAGTTCCCAGTAAGGAATGCATTGTAGAGAGAAATAGGAACAGCCTGTCCTATCAAAAGAAGTATCCCCTAGTCATAAGTGCCCTAGAGAGCCTGTCTCAGGAAAAAGTCTAATTGCACAAGTAGTGAACTGCTATCCCAAGGAATACAGACCAGCCATGAGGATAAGGTATCCATTTTATGCACATACTCCCTAGAGGTTAGTGACAAATCTAGTGAGTCAGCTTATTGGGGCATAGAATCAACTGACTGGCCCCAACCTTTGATAAATTGGACTTCCAAAAGTCCACAAAGAAAATCTTACAGTAGGCCCCAAGTCTCTCTTTATCACACTGTATCCCTGGGCTGGGGTATAGATGATGGAATCTTAAGCAGTCTCAGGCAGTTTGTTTTGTAGGCCTTTGCTGCTACTTGGAGAATAATAACATCTTGATTTTTTCCCTCCTCTGTTCCTTTTCATCTAGTTAGGGGAGAACAGAGGTATTAAACTGATATGCTTTTTTTTTTCAACACTAAGTATAGCATTGGGTTCAAAGTGTCAGCTCAACAGATGATTATCAAGACTGACTTGACCTAGCATTCTGGGAGGCCGAGGCAGGAGGATTGCTCAAGGCCAGGAGTTCAAAACCAGCCTGAGCAAGAGTGAGACCCCATCTCTACTAAAAATACAAAGAAATTAATTGGCCAACTAAAAATATATAGAAAAAAAATTAGCGGGGCATGGTGGCGCATGCCTGTAGTCCCAGCTACTCAGGAGGCTGAGGCAGTAGGATCGCTTGAGCCCAGGAGTTTGAGGTTGCTGTGAGCCAGGCTGATGCCACGGCACTCTAGCCTGAGCAACAGAGTGAGACTCTGTCTCAAGAAAAAGAAAAAAGTTTCCCTATAAGGAAAAAAAAAGTTAAAAAAAAAAATTAAAAAGACTGACTTGAGGAGATTAGGGAGAGAAGCAGTTGAGAATTGGGTAGGCCCCTGAACCATTTCATTCCACTGCTGAAAAACCTGTGAATGCCTTTCCTCTGTAAACTCAAGAGGCTTATAAAAATAAAGCAAAATAAACTTAAACTGATTTCTTTTTCACCAGGATATAGACCTCTAAGATCCAGCCAGATCCACGACTTGTGAGTCCTGAAACATACCTTGCTCTCTCCCCTCTGAGCTCTCCCATGTGCCTGGGATGCCCCTCTCCTGCCCTCCACCTGGCTAACTCCTCAAAGTCAGCTTAGATGATGCCTTCTCCAGGAAGCATTAAGCCCCCAGGCAGGGTTAGATGACCATCCTCTACGCTCCCTTAACACCGTGTACTCACCCTTATTCTAGTATCTACCACACTGATCTGCAATTGCCAGTTTATGTGTCCCCCACTGTCACCAGCATCATGAGGACAGGAACCCACATCTTATTCACCATTATATCCCTAGCATCTAGCACAGCTCCAGGCGCATAGTAGATGCTCCACAAATATTTGTTGAATATGTACTGTGACAGCCTCCTAATTGGTCGTCATGCTCCTGTTCTTCGCCCAGTTTCTACACAACAGCTAGAGAAAACTCCTTAGCACTGCCCACATGGCCGTAACAGATTCTGACCCTGCCTCCCTCAGCCACCTCACTTCCATTGCTATCCCCCTGTGCTCGTGTATTCTCCAACCATATGGTCTTTCTTCTATTCCTAGAATTCACTCAACCAGTTCCTGCCTCGGGGAGCAAGTTTCTGCACTTGCTGCTCCTTTTTTCCAGAATGCTCCTCCTCTAGTAGTTGCCATGACTGGCTTCTTCTCAACTATCAGGATCCCCTCCAAGAGAGCTTCCTGGACCATCCTACCTAATGTATCTAACTCCGACCCTTCGTAATCACTCTAACATGGTATCTTATTTTATCATCTTTCTAAAATTTATTTCTACCCTATTTTTTTTCTTGGTGTTTATCTGTCTCCCCTATATAGAAAGCAGCACAAAATCAGGGACCCTGTCTATCTTGTTCATCACTTATCTCAACACCTAGTACAATGCTTGGCATCTATTAGGCAGGTGTTTAATAAATATTTGTTGAATCATGGGATGCATACATGCATGAATCAAACACGTGCTGCCCTTGCCGGGCGTGGTAGCTCACACCTGTAATCCTAGCATTCTGGGAGGCTAAAGCAGAAGGATTGCTTGGGCTCAGAAGTTTGAGACCAGCCTGAGCAAGAGTGAGACCTCATCTCTAAAAAAAAAAGAAAGAAAGAAAACAAAAACATGTATTGTCCTTGAAGTTGTTGCCTTGGGTGTGTGTGTCTCTCCTTGTTCTGACAGTACCATATTGCTCAAAAATATTTTGGGACCTCATCTTTTAGAATTGATTTCAGGATCACTTGAAAAGTTACACAAGAAAATCAGATCCACTACTCTGCAGTCACACCTAATTTTTTACTCAAAAATCTTTCTTCCCAACTAGATTTCTACCTTATTCACTAACTTTGGCTCTGAATCATTTGTTTCCCAAAATTAAATTCACTCTTCAAGAGTAAAAATATGTCACCTGTGTCAGTAGTCTGAAGACTGGACCTCAGGTTCTGAAGGGAATTTGAAAAGAGGAATTCAAAAACCTCTCCTGCTGCTGTATAAGTTCCAGAGTGTTATGTTGATTTTAAAAGATTACCTTATTTTACAGGGAAACCTCATACCCTGGGACAACAGCATTTTCACCTCTGGATTGCTTTCTCATTTTGGCTATTTTTGAAATAGTTCTATTTTAGAGAATTCAATTTCTAGGAAAAAATATAAGGGTATTTAGGTCAGAAGGTAACTCAGGGTCTAAACAATTTGCTTCCTTCTCTTCTGCAAACACCACTCCAACTCGATACTTTGGGATTCCTCAAGCATCTCCCACATTCTCACCAGTATGTGTTCCTCTTCCCCTTCTTTCCAGACTTTCCATCCTCTATCCCAATCCCCATCAAAATTTGAGTCTTCCTTCCAGGCCTAGTTCAAATGGTGAAGTACCACCCCATAGAAACCTCTTTCAGAATTAATTCCATCATCCTCTGATCTCCCAAAACACCTGGGTATAAGCTCTACAACGGCAGGCGCAACGTCTTCCTTCCTCGTGACTATATCCCCAGGACCGAGCACAGTGTCTGGCATGTGGAAGATGCTCAAAATATATTTGTTGAATGAATGAATGAATGCTTCTCTATTTTATTATCTTGACTGTATTACTTAGTTATTCAAATGTTAATTTCCTCTATAGTGAGGCCCATGGTCTCATTCATCTTTTAACTGTCTGAGGCATGAAGATGGCAGAGGTGGGCCTGGGCCCAGAAGATAGCATTTATCTTGTTACAATTCCAAAGTCTGCTCTCAGATCAGCCAGCATGCCAGTGGATCTCTTTGGGTTTTTTGTTTGTTTTGAGACAGGGTCTTGCTCGGTTGCCCTGGGTAGAATGCTGTGCTATCATCATAGCTCACTACAACCTCAAACTCCTGAGCTCAGGTGATCCTCCTGCCTCAGCCTCCCGAGTATCTGAGACTACAGGTGCACACCACCATGCCCAGCGTATTTTTCTATTTTTAGTAGAGTCGGGGTCTTGTTCTTGCTCAGGCTAGTCTTGAACTCCTGAGCTCAAGCAATACTCTCACCTCGACCTCCCACAGTGCTAGGATTACAGGCATAAGCCACCGCACCTGGCCAGATTTCTTTGTCTTGTCTCTGAGCCCCAACAAAGCTTCTGGTGGTGGAAGGAGGGGCCTTAGGTTTTGAATATCATCTCCCTCCCCACCCCAAGCCAGGGCCTGAGTCCAGACATAGCATCCCTTAGGACCAGGTGTCTCCAACTTGAATGTGAACTCCATTCTCTCCCTGGGCTCCTCTGGCTGCCGTTGCCCTCTCCTGCCTTGTTCCAATCTCTTCTCCTATTCCTCCACCAGAATGATCCCTCTAAAACAAGATCACTAACTCACATGCTTAAAGAAGCAAACTGGCAAGCATAAATGCCTGGGGAGTTAGAGGCAGTTATCATCTAAAAGCAGAAGCTAATTATTGCTGGGAGGAATACAGGCCCAGGGTTCCTAGAACATCTGGCATTTTAAGAAAAGCTACAGGCGGGATGCAGTGGCTCATGCCTGTAATCCTAGCACTTTGGGAGGCTGAAGTGGGAGGATCGCTTGAGCTCAGGAGTTCGAGACCAGCCTGAGCAAGAGTAAGACCCCAGTCTCTACCAAAAATAGAAAAAACTAGCCAGGCATAGTGGCATGCACCTGTAGTCCCAGCTACTCGGGAGGCTGAAATAAGAGGATCACTTGAGCCCAGGAGTTTGAGGTTGCAGTGAACTATGATAATGCCACTGCACTCTACCCAGGGCGACAGAGTGAGACTCTGTCTCAAAAAAAAAAAAAAAAAAGGAAGAAAGAAAGAAAGGAAGGAAGGAAGGAAGCCACGACGGATGGACGTAAGGAAGGAAGGATGGAAGGAAGGTAGGAAACAAAGAAAGAAAAAGAGAGAAGAAAAGAAAAGCTACAAATTTTTATCCAAATTATTTTTAAATGTTAAATCTCCCAATATTTAGGTTCTGGCAACTAGTTCAGTTTTTAAATCAGGAATGCCAATTAAAACATATGCACAGCTCACGCCTGTAATCCTAGCACTCTGGGAGGCTGAGGCGGGAGGATCGCTCAAGGTCAGGAATTTGAAACCAGCCTGAGCAAGAGCAAGACCCCATCTCAACTAAAAATAGAAAGAAATTAATTGGCCAACTAAGAATACATAGAAAAACTTAGCCAGGCATGGTGGCGCATGCCTGTAGTCCCAGCT
>CAUYPO010039991.1:0-33735 GCA_963574435.1 Cheirogaleus major | reverse complement strand
GAAAATAATTGAAAGCTGAGTCTTGAAGAGAATTGTACACCCATGTTCATAGCAGCATTATTTATAATAGCTAAAATGTGAAAACAACACAAGTGTTCATTGACAGATGAATGAATAAGCAGAATATGGTATATACATACAACAGAATAATATCCTATCCTAAAAAGGGGAAAAATCTGACATATACTACAAGGGTGAACTTTGAAGATATTAAGTGAAATAAGCCAGTCACAAAAAAAAAAAAAGATAAATACTGTATGATTCCACTTACATGAAGTACCTAAGGTAATCAAATTCATTAAGACAGAAAATGCAGTGGTGGTTTGCAGGGGATTGTGGAGGGGATAGTGAGTAGTTATTGTCTAATGAGTACAGAATTTTACCTCTGGAAGATGAAAAGAGTTCTGGAGATTGATGATGATGATAGTTGCACAACAATATAAATATACTTAATACTGCTTTAACAGTACAGTTAAAAATAGTTAAGATGATAAATATTATGTTATATGTATTTTACCACAATAAAAAGTTTTAATATTATTAAAAAAATAAATACTTTTTTAAAAAATAAAAAACCTATCAGTAGATAGGTTCAACAGGAGAATTGAGTAGACAGAGGGAAAAATATCAGTGAACTGGAAGACAGAACCATAGAACTTATCCAGAGAACTTATGACCAGAGAAGAAAATACATCGAAGAAAACATGAAAAGAGCTTTAGGGACTTGTAAAACAATATACAAAATAATATAATATAATATAAACATGATATGTATGAATATAATAAGTTTGCTCACCAAACTTCCTAAGGTCCCTAAGTACATTATGGTATGCACCTTGAAACACTACCACTTCATCTTTATAGGGACTATAAAGAATATGTTGCCACTGAGATTGGGAGCTGGGACACAGAGGAGTGTAATGAAGTCATCCTCTCCACTGGTGAGACAGGGCAGCTTTCCAGATGTGAGGTCAGCATGGCTCTGTCTGGACATCTGAGTACAGAGTGGCTAGTCTCCCATGACACAAAGCACAACAGCCTCACCTGACAGCCTGACTCCCAGTGATGAGCAGAAAGAGCTCCTACCTCTACACTCTACTCTGCTTAGAGTCTAATTTGTGTAATTAGACTCCCAGAAGGAGAGGAGAAATAGAGTAGAGTTGAAAATGTACTCAAAGAAATAATGGCTGAAAACTTCCCATGATAACAAGAAACATAAACATACACATTCAAGAAGCTGAAATAACATAAATCCAAAGAAGTGCACACTAAGACACAAGACATATCATAGCCAAACTTCTGGAAGCTGAAGACAAAAAATCTTGAAATACATAAGAGTGAAACTACATCACAGCAAGGGAGAAAAAATAATTTGAATAATAGCAAAGGTCTCATCAGAATCTGTGGAGGCCAGAAGGAAGTGGCAAAACATTTGCTGAAAGAAATGAACTGTAGAACCAAAATTCTATACCCAGTGAAAATATCCTGCAGGAATGAAGAGAACCTCAGGATGTTCAGATGAAGGAAAATTCAAACTATATCTTCAATGGCTAAAGTAAAATCTCTAAACAGAAAAGAAAAAGAGAAGAGAAGGGAAGGGAAGGGAAGGGAGGGAAGGGAAGGGAAGGAAAGGGAAGGAGGAAAGAGGGAAGAAAGAAAAAAATCTAGGACTCTGTTCTCATGTTTCTTGTGATTTTTAAACATTTCTCTAAACTTCTACTGCATACAGTACTCTACAGCATTCACTGCATTTAGTAACAAGTATGCTATGAGTCTCCAGTTACTAACAAGTTATTTTCCAAGTGTTGATATGTGGAATCAGAATACAGTTAATTCTCTATGGATATAAAATGATTACCTTGGAAGTCTACTTATCTCCAATATAGAGATTAAAATATATGCTGTTTTTTACTAAAGATTGTGCATTCATTGTTAATATTGTATAATTTTTATGTTTTCTTATTAGGGTATATGAGTTATGATACTAACTCTTTATGTGACATTGAGTAATACCTATTTGGCATAAACTAGGTTTGTTTCAGGTGAATGTGTGGTTGTGGAGAAACTGTTTGCCACATATTTTCAAATATTTTGTCATTATTGACCAGATTCACTCAACTAGTAAGTGGTAGAGATGGGATTTTTGTCCAGCCTCTCTGACTCTAGAGCCTTTGTTCATATTTGCTTCTCAATACTGTTCTAGGAAAGAAAAAAAAAAAAACTCCACTTAGATATTAGATCTTTAATTCTTAGTAGATATTAGGTCTTTAATTCTTCTAGGTGGTAAATAATTATAATAAAATCTTTTCTTATGAAAAGATTTTGCCAATTTTAGTTTATGAAGAGGGTAGGTGAAGATTAAAGTTATGAGATCATATGAGAAAACTTTTTCTAATATTTGCTGCCATGCTGGAGGGGAAGGTGTTATTACTGCTATGTTTTTATTTTTTTTTTGTTTGTTTGTTTTTTATGTTATTTTCCTGTTAGACCAGCTAAATTTATTTTCCTGACTCTTTGAGATTCTTTACCAACTAATCTCAAACATGAAAATATCTCACTTATAGATTTAACATTTTCAGAAAACCTATCTGCACATTCAATCAGGTTCTGAAAGATTTTAGAATGGTGCATGTGGAAAATCACCTTAAGTTTGTCCACAGTACACTGACATCTCTAGGAGACTCAAGGGCCAAGATATTTGGCAGCATGGATAACTAAATGCTAATAAGATAACTACTCTGAAGAGTATAATTTTTGAAACAAAACTCATCTTGGAAACTACTTCAGGTCAAGTTTGGTGACATCAGTGATTATGGCTGGGAAAACCTCTTCCCAGGTGACTCACTCAATTGCTCAGTCCATGGTACGTCACTGTGGGTGTCCACTAATACTCATATGGAAAAAAGGTTGGTAGTGAATCATGAAACCCTGGAATAGAAGTTGTATTTTCGAGCAATAGTCATGGGATTGCTCAAGGCCGAAAGAATAGCTTCTCTCCTGTATCTCCTAAAATTTGTTTTAAGAGCAGTGTCTACATTATCCTTCTTAAAATTAATCCCATCCCCTTCCTTTCTTCATACTGTTCAGTATTTAATTTTTTATTTTAATTTCAGAAACAATCTATAGTAGTTTAGAACATTTTTGAGCAGATTATGGAGTTTCTAATATACTGCCAAAAATGAACAATAGCAGATTTGGCAACAAAGGAAACGCCACTGTTTTTTTGATCATTTCCTGGCAGTTACAGGAGGTTTTGAGGCATCAGTATTTTCCTACTATGTGTACCTTTAGCCATTTTGTTTGGAGATCAGGATGAACTCAGTCAACTGATGCCAGCTTGCAGGCATTTCATGGATTACTGAAGAAACCAGTTTAATGAGCATCTTGTACCTTACAAGCCACAATCATTCCAGAGGTTAACCTTACAAAGCAATTAAGAGAAATCATCCCAGTATTGTGAAATGACCTTGATTCAGAGATCACTGGGCTTGACAAAGACTCTTTTTTGTGTAGAAAGCTAAATATATTGTTGGACTTGAGTAAATAATAGTCTTTGGAGATGTGGATATCTATGTAGCTAAGCTCCAATGGACTTGACAGAAGAGAGAGAAATAGATTTTTGCCTTTGAAACAAGAAAAACAAGGGGAGATCATTTTGGAATTCATGGGGCAATATTTCCAGTGTCAAAGGAGGAAAATTATCTCTTTCAAAGAGGAGATTCTATTGATATTTGTTTTAGTTAACCTAAAAAGTGTAATTTTTGAACTTTTATCTATTATTTACTGAATAATGTATGCATAATTAACAAACATTGGATAGGATTTAGGAATATGACACAGGAGAAGTGAATACTGCATTGCTGTTTTGCACATTAGTGGCAGGTTGTGGTGTGATGTGAAGAAAATCAAAATCTGGATCAAGAACACAATGGAGTTATCTGACTAAGGAAACTTAATGCTAGTCACCGGTTTCCCTAACTGTGTATTATTGTGGCAGTCAGTAATTATATGCACAATTAGGATTGTCAGTTTTTAGTCTCTGAACTTTGCAATAATCTGTAACTCTTTTGATATAATTTTCCTCTAAACTTAAAACATGTTTTTAAAGAACCCAGGAGAAATTCTGCAGTTATATATTATTAAAAATTAAGTATAATGATATATCTAACATATATATTGTGTGAAATTAGGGTTTGTCTCAGGGTTAGTCTAAGCACACAATCAGACATGGTTGGTGGTTCTGGGACTATTGGGTTTCATCACTGGAACATTCTAACATTAAGATAATCCAGATTGAGTATCAATGTGGAAATCTCATGACATCCTCAAAAGAATTTATAGAAATAGTTTTATAGAAATGATATTAGCCTGGCTTGGTTTTATTTTTATTTCTTTTCATTCTACTTTGTATAATTTGAAACTCAATAGCACTTAGTTAACATTGTAGAAAAACTGTTTTACAGATCAATTTAATTATGAAGATGCTAAAAGTTGCTGTATTTGCTAAACTACCTCCACTGCTATGCTGACTGTAACTTTCATATGACAATGGTCATGATGTGAGTAATAATAATGAAATAACAATACAGACTTACAGTTTCTTGCTTTTTGTACCTTTCAGAATGAACTCACAGTCATTACCTCATTTGTTCCTTACAAAACCCTACCAGGCAATTTAATCTTCATTTTATAGAAGAAATGAGAACTAGATAAGTGACTGGTCCACTGGCCGAAGTCGCAATTAGTCTTTTTAGTATTTTCACCAGGATCCAAAGAGAAAATTTTTTAAAGATGTATAATTATTTATCAAAATAAAGAGGAATGGAAAGTAAATATATATAGGCATTCAGAAAACTAAAGATTCATTTTATCAAAAAATAATAAAGCACCAAGTCATTTATAGGTATCTCTCGGTTTCTTTGGTTATACTTATGAAAATAGAGAAATTCATTAGATGTTTACTGATAAAGTTAGATGGCCCAGGGTCTTTTATTATTATTCTTTTAGGTAGAAATATTTAGGTAGAAAAGTTTAAGTTGAGCAGCCATTTCTAGCTTAAGGAAGCAATATTTCACTGGAAATCCCATGACTATCCTCAAAGAATTTATAGAAATGACATTAGTCTGGCTGGGTTTTTTTTTTTTTTAATTCAACTTCCCATAATTTGAAAGTCAATAGTGCTTAGTTATCATTGTAGAAAAGTTGTTTTATAGTTAAATTTAGTTACAAAGATGCCTTCTTTAAGAACTGCAGAAAGATGTATTAGGTTTAAAAGGCACTGATTTATGCTATTTGTTTAAGCAAATAAATACATTTTAAAGTTGTAAAACATGAATGCCTTCTTCATGTCCACTCAGCTGACAACTAAAAATGAGGACATACAGTGAAACCTTTCTCAGAATGTTAAACTCTGTTACTATATGTGCCCAGACTCAAAATCCTTCTTATGATTAAATGGTAAAATTAAAATGTTTTAATTACCACTGCACTAGGATTCCTTATGACATTCAAAACAAAAAGTTTGGTGAAAAAGTCCAGAATTATTTTTTGGACTACGTGCAGTTTGGCTTGTTCATGTAGTTACAAAAAACAAATGTTTGTCCAACAAAATGCTGAGAATCCAGTCTCCTGGGAAACTTATACAAGATCATAGTTGCATGAGCACAAAAAAAATCTTGTAAAACAAACTAGTGTGTAATATGAGAAAGTAGAGAACTGGTTAGAAAAAAAAATGGATTCTGTTAGTTGAAATATATTAGGAAAAAAAAGTTACTGGCTTCCTAAAATACTATACTTCATATGCAAAACATATTCAGAAAGTACATTATTTTCTTAAAAGATTGTTTCCACCAAGTTCCTGAGAAGGCAAAGAGTAATGATTAAATTTCAGTAATATTGCAGAGAAGGGAGGAGTTAAACTTGGAAGAAAAACTGCCTGATGGATGTGCAGTAGAGAAGGAGGAATAAAAGAGTTTCTTAATATTTAGAGCGTGCAGTATCAGGACAGTTGGTGTGGGGTACATGGGTGGTAAAGATTATGGCTGATAGGTAGGTGTGGCTGTGAATTCTACGAAATCCAAGATCTTGTTTGTTGAGTTCATCACTGAGTCCCCATGTGCCAAGTGCCTGGTACATGGTCACTCACAACAAATATTTGTTGAGTGATTGAATGAGTAAATAAATTAGTTAGACAAAAGGTATGAGAATTGATTTGATGTCAGAATCTACAGTCTGCCAAGTAGGTGAAATGACTCTGTTGTTCATAAATGACTCCTTTGTTATAAATGACTCGTTTATTTATAAAAGCAAATATTATAAACAAATTGAAAATATTTGCCTTTGATAAAGAAAAGGGAGAAGTAGAATATTGTATAAACAGACTCTTACGTGTCCAGATGCCTACACTATACATACATTGTACACACCTTGCCCATGCAGAAATAGACTTGATCTGCCTGTTAAAACTGTGGTCTCTAAACCCTGGGCTGCAGACTGGTACAGGTCCATGCCCTGTTAGGAACTGGGCGCATCGCAGGAGGCAAGCCAGCAAAGCTTCATCTGTATTTATAGCTGCCCCCCATCTCTGGCATCACTGCCTGAGCTCCGCCTCCTGTCAGATCAGCTGTGGCATCAGATTCTCATAGGAGTGCAAACCCTACTGTAAACCACGCATGTGAGAGATCTAGACTGTGAGTTCCTTATGAGACTCTAATGCCTGATGATCTGAGGTGGAGCCGAGGTGGTGATGTTAGCACTGGGGAACAGCTGCAAATACAGATTATCATTAGCAGAGAGGTTTGACTGCGCAATAAATGAAATGTCCTTGAATCATCCTGAAACTATCCCCTTCCCCTACCCTGGTCCGTGGAAAAATTGTCTTCCATGAAACCGGTCGCTGGTGCCAAAAAGGTTGGAGACCCCTGTGTTAAAATATACATATTAGATTGTGTCACTCCTCTCCTCAAAACCTTCCGAAAGCTACCATAGTATTCAGAGTAAGAGCCAAAGATCCTCCAAGACCCAGGATCGCCCCAGCCCCCTCATCTGCTGGCTTATTTCCTACAGTCCTCATCTATCTCACTGTGCTCCAGACACACCTGTCTCCCCAACTCCCACCTTGAGCCCTTCCTGCCAGCTGTTCTCGAAGAAGACTTTACAGCTCCTTCATCCCTACTCCCACCTGCAAAGCTGGCTCCCTCCCTCATCTCTTTTAGGTCTTTTCTCCAAAGCCACCTTCCCAGTGGGTCCTTCTCCAGCTACCCTGTTTAAAATTACATGTCCTATCTCTTTTCCTGCTTGATTTTCATGTATCAATTTATACCATACTTCATATTTTCCTTGATATCTTTTATATTATGGATCTCCCTTACTACGATGTAACCTCCATAAGGGTAAGAATTTTTGTCTGTTTTGTAGTGGTTGTTTTCTACTTTTTGTATCCCAATTCCTCAGAACGCTATTTGGAAGACAATGCTTGTTGAGTTAGTGAATGAACAAATGAATGAATCAATAAAATTAACACAAATTTGGGGCTTTTGGATTAAACTTTATTATCTATTTTCCTTCATTTCCAAACTTTTAAAAGATGCCAGTTGATTAAAAAATGACAACTACCAAGTGAAATGATCATTGTTAAAAAAAAAAAAGCTTTGTTTCTAAAAAAGGAAAAACATCATTTCCTTTTGAAATACGTAATAAAGTTTCCTATAACAGTAAAATCTTAGCTTAGGGGTTCTTAATTTGGGGTCCTTGGCTCTCTAGCAACTTCACAAGGAGTTTTCGAACCTATACATTTTTAGGCAAATTTGTATTATGTATAGTGCTTATTTTTCTGGTAAGATGGACTACATACAGTCTTTGTCAGATACTCAAAGATAATGTTTACTAAATTATAGCCTAGGGGTTGGGGAACCTTTTCATGTTGAAAGGCCACATTAGTTTAGCTGTAATCCAATAAGGCCACATTCAAGAAATTTCAATTAGATATACTTAAAAACATACATTATTTTGTAAAAATCTACTATGTACTTAATAATTTCAAAAAACAAAAACCATTTGGTAATTTTAAAGTTAACCTTTTCATGACTTTGTCGTGTCTGTTCTTGGAAAGCATTTGAATATTTGATTGTAGCATGAAAGTCTATAGTTTCAGTTGTTCCTCTAGATGGGTATCAGTCATTTGTCACCTTAAGGGCATCTTGATTTGGGTTCAGTAGGAGAATGTAGATTTGCAGCAATAAGTGGTTGAAAAGCTAGAAAGCATTTTTCGGGCATGTTGCTGAAGGCATGAGTATTCTGCATTTTTCCATATTTCAACTGGATCTTTCTTGGCATCAAGCAGTGACTTTAAAATGTCATTTACTGAGGAGCCCAATCAGTTTCACCTGTAGTTCTTTAGGTGCCTTGGTCATGTGAACTAAGTCACACTGAAATGCTAATTTGAGTGTGATGTCATGATTCTCAAAGTCAGTGAACCTTTCATTGTATTCTCCAATTAATAGGTCTATAACAGCTCCATATTCTTCAAATGGTTCGCATCTGTCATCCTGCTCATCACTGGCCTTTGCTAACTAAGGAAAATGTTCATCCAGAATTTCCTTTTGAAGAAGTGTTTTGAAAAAAGATAGTTTTTATTGAAATGCTTGGATTTTTTGTCACATATCGTACAATACATAGACTTAGTTTTACCTTGAAAAGAAATATTGCAGTCATTTTGATTTGAAATGATACCACACAGAAATGCTGCATTCCTATAGAAATCATCTTTCAGTAATTCATATTGCTGATTCTGTTCTTCATAAAATTTTACTATTCTTGCAGAAATCAAATTTTGGCTAACACCTGACCGTATGATAGCCAGTACACTTTAGAGTGATATGGCAAATCCACACTGAATACCTCATCTTTCAACTTTAACATGTTATGAAGCTGACCGTGCCGTGTAGCATTTGCATGAATGTAATTAACAATACTTATAACTTGTTGCAAAGTGTCACTTAAACTAGCAGCTTTAGCACAGAGATTTTGCTGATGCAAGATACAATGAAAAGAAATGAGAGCATCTGGATCTGTTAATATTTTTTTTAATCTGTGCAATAAACCCTTCATGTTTTCCTGTCATGGAAGGTGCTCCATCTGTACGTACACTCACTAAATTTACCAAATTCAGTCCAACTTCACAACATTTATCTTGAAAGTTGTTGGAGATATCTATTCTGCATGTTCTGTTCACAAGAGTGCCCAAAGCAAGTAACTCCACATAGCAAAAAAAATCTTCTTTTATGACCCAAATGAAGTATAAAACCTGTGCTGAGTCAGTAGTATCAGTTGATTCATCCAAAACAATTGAATAATATATATTTTCCTTTTGAAGTATCGCATAAAGTTGTTCTGTTAAGTTGAAGGCTAATTCATGCTGCCAATCAGTTATGGTTTTCCTTGAAAGAGGCAGTTGTTTGTACTTTTAAACATTATCAGGATCTAAGCATCTTACAGTTTCAACAATGCATTCTTTCACAATTTCTACATAACTGAATGGCTTCCTTTTTTTCCCCGAATACATAAGCTACTTTATAAGTTGTTTCAGTGGTGTTATTTCCAGGTCTTATTGCTGATTGAAAGAATTGTCTTTGCTTTTGCTTTTCATCTTTTAATTTCTACAGTATGACCTTTTGTACCTCTCCTTCTAATTTAAAATATTTGTGGTCTTTATGAGTGTTATAATGCTGATGAGCATTGAATTTCTTTAATGTTGATATTGCAGTATCACAAAGCAAGGAAATGATCTTATATTTAGCAGAACAAGATAATATTGCAATCCCCAGTCCTCATTAAAAAATCTGTTTACTTCAGCATTCTCTTGGTCTTCTTTGACATGATGGGCTGTTAAGCAGACAGAATTAAAAAAATACTGTCGAGCTGTGCAATTATTCACAAATTCTACTTCAAAGAGAAACACAGTGCACTGTTGTCAAAAGCTGATAAAAGAGTGGAGTACTCACCCCCATAAACTCTAGCCAACCAGCCTCGTGCAACAGTGGTGCAATCAGGGAAGGGAAGTTAGAACTAAATCATGAGTGTAGCAGCTGTCAGTTTTGCCCTTATGGCTTACTAATGTTCTAATTGTGCTGGTCAATCTGGGAGGATTATTTCATCGAAACTTATTTTCTTTGGTATTTTAAATATGTTCATTTTAAAAATGAAATATAAAAGATAAAAGTGTATTAATAAAAATAAAAGGATTTGTTCTGTAAAATTTGGATTAAGTCAAAAGGCTGCACTTAAGGACCTAGAAGGCCACACATGTGGCCTTAAGGCTGCAGTTCCCCACCACTGCAGTAAACCATTGCCATTCTCAAGATATTTGTGAAACCTGAGGTCTTTAATGTCCTTGATTAGTTATCCATATAATTTTTTAATTATAAATAGAAAGCAGATTATAATTTTATTTAGGATTTTGAGAACACAAAAGTATAATGAAGTTAAGGGTCAGGAGAATCGGACCTCTGATTATTAGAGTGCCTAGTCTCCTCAAGATGATTAGTGTCTGATAAACAGTAAATAAAGCAGTACATTTAATGTCATAAATTGTTCAGGATCTAAAATTTTTCACTACCTGTAAGGTAAAAAATTAGCCTTTTGGTTTTATGGATGTTGACAATAGACACGAGATTTCTGGGTCAGAACCAAAGACCTTATTCCTCAAAGTAAAAGCAGTACCCAAGTGTCACTGTTTGTTGGCATCAGTTCCCCATGCCCCAGGAGACCTATGAGGGCAAAGCAAAGGATCCATGAGGGTTGTCTGCATGTGCATTGGGTTGAGTTACAGAAGGGGAACACTGAGCTTTCCTTTACAGTAAGTGGAAACAAGCCTGCTCTTTGGGCAGAAACATTACCTCATCTCTCAAGATTGCTCCCTGCAAAACACAACCCTGAGAAATGGCTTGGTGAAAAATGGTAGGGCTTTGCATTCTTGGCATACTCAGCAAGAACTTGCAGGGACATTCAGGGGTCTTGGTGATTACCTCTTACAATGGTGATAACAAAGATTAAGCCTGCACAGGTTTTTGGGCCGCAACTTTTTGCCACTTTGCAACATTTCTTAACTTTTTCCTATTTTTTAACAGTATTCTTAACTATTAATATTTTTCTCTATAACAGGCTGGTCAGAGTGCAGGATAACATAGAGTATGCAGTATTAGGTGTTTGCTCCTATTATTATTGTAATAGTCTTACAGTTTCTCAGATCTACTGATGATATCACTAAAGACAGAGTTGATAGACTGAAAAAGGTAGAACTGATTTTTTGGTTTGAAAAAAAGCAGTATATGAACTAATATATTCAATATAACTAAAACATGCTCAAGCTCCCTTGTCCCCTTGCTGAGTTTGCCTTGGTTTAAGATTCCTTTTCAGCTTCCTTCAGGATTAAATTGCTTATTAGCATGTAAATTTCTGACTTTAGCATTTTTTTCTGGCTCCATGTAGACTAAACTGGTTTTCAATTCTTAATCTTTAGTGAAGAAGGGATATCTGGGTCATAAGATAATATGTGTACATGTAAATGCATATATTTCTATATAAAATTATGTGTATTTCAGAAATAAGGCGTTTTTCCCCTTTGTATTACTTTGGCAGTTACGATTCGTCTTATGCTTTAAAAATCCTTTATTGTCAAAAAATTTTCCTTGTGGCTTCCAAATTTTTAGCTTTTTAAATTTTTTAAATTTTTATTTCCTTTATTTATTTATTTTTCTAAGACAAGGTCTTGCTCTGTAGCCCAAGCTAGAGTGCAGTAGCATCATCATAGCTCACTACTACCTCAAACTCCTAGACTCAAGGTCCTGGAGTAGCCTCCTGAGTAGCTAGACATATAGGTGTGCACCACCACACCTGGCTTATTTTTGTATTTTTTGTAGAGATGGGATCTTGCTATTGCCCAGACTGGTCTTGAACTCCTGGCCTCAAGGGATCTTCCTGCTTCGACCTCCTAAAGTGCTAAGATTATAGGCTTGAGCCACTGTGCCTGGCCTCAAATTTTTAACTTTTGACAGAACAAGAGTACTTGAGAGGAAATAAATACTTTTAGAAATTTTTAAAAACTATGTAAAAGATTGCATGAGAATATATTTTTAACATATAATATTAAGTTAAATAAATATTTTTTTCAGCAATCAAGCCAATGTAGAACTAACTGAAGATGAACATGAGAATGAATCAAAACATGAAGAACTGGCAGGTAATTTCATTGGTTTTAAATTATTCTTATATAATCTTCTTCCTTTGGAAAATAGCAGTCTTTTCCTGAAATTTGACTTTTTTGACAGTATGATCTTGTACTTTTTAAAATTATTTTTTTCAGAAAATTACAGTGATGATTTTGAAGATGAAGAGGAAATTGATGCACCTTTGACTACTAAAGATGAAAAGACTCATTGCAAAGAGAAACTCAAATCAGAAAAAATAAACACACCCAAACAGGTATACATCAATTATATATATGACAGTTTTGCAACTTCTTTCATGAAGTTGGCCATTACCATATGAAGAGCTCACAATGTGCAGTTCTTCATAGTTTTGCTTGTTGTAAACTTACAGGTCTCTTAACACTCAGTTAAACATTTTCTTAACTCAGGATATCAATTTAATATAAATTTTAATGGAAGAAATATAATTGAGAAGAGATTTCTCTTGGCAAATAATTTCCTTCATTAAGCTTTAGAAATTGAAAACTTAATTAAAAATTTCAGAACTAATTTTTAAGTATATTAAATTACACTTTTCTTTGGTATAACTTGTCTTGTGAAGTCTAATAAATATTTCTCCCCTGTATTAGTGGTAACATTAGTGTCTGAAATGTACTTGACCAAAATAAGGAATTACATTATTCCATTCACATTTAGCAGTGCTGTACTCTAATTTTCTCATTTCCCAGTTGTTACCAGTACTACTCCATATTGCCTGCCACATAGAACTTTCTAATAGTAGCTAGTAGGACGAATACTATTTGTTATTTTGGTTTTGATCTGGACACAGTCTCTTTTAGGACTGTATGTTAGGACTAGATGTTTTGAACATGTGTAAAACCATTGATTCTCTAAACAGAAGAGAGAAATACTTTACATAAATACTTGTATTTTTAAATTCACTTAGTACTTTGTTCTTGGGTATTTACATGTTACTCAGTTTGGGGGAAAAACCAAGGTGACCTTAGAAATAATACAAAGATTAATGTGACCTGATGAGTATCCTTAGAAATGTAATGAGATTTATACTTGGAATATGGCAATTATAATATTTTATGAAAAAATTAATAGGTCAGTAGAAGGCATGGTAGTGCAGTATATTAAGAAAGTGTACCCTGAGTAAAAATGTGTCAACCTAAATGTGGAAACCTTGTAGAGAGGCGTCTAGGTAAGAATTAAAATAGAAAGAAATTAAGCTCTGTTTTTATGAAAGGACCCTACATACTGCCTAGCCAGGTCAGGGATATAAGTGATACTACTTAGGAAACTTATTCTGAGGGAACCTATAATATTAAAGAACTTCATGTATCTTGCCAATTTGGTGGCTTGCTGCCTTTCTGAAAGTTGTGTCTTTCAAAATGTAAATGAAATGAGTGTAAGATTTATTTGGTTATTAATTTTGAACAATAAAGAAAAAAATCAGTTGGTGATGTTATAATCGTAGGACTCTTGTATGAAGTAGCCCTGTTACCTTGAAGTTTGAAAAACAGGAGAATTTTTGAGCAAGGTAGATGAGCAGATGGCACCTAGATACTTTAAGCAAGGCACTTTAAGACCTAATTAAATTTGGTAATTGCCAAAGTTCAGAGAGAATCTTAGAAGTTCTGTCAGAGCTACAGTCTGTCTTTAGTCTTGAAGAATTACTGATGAATGAGAGTGGTGAAGGAAACCTAGAAAGCACTTTCCTGATCTTTTCATAATGGAATAAAGCACTGGCTTTCAAATTTTGCTGCTATTCACATTGTGGTCATTTTACATAATTTTGGTTTCAAAACATAAGCATTTTCTTCTTTTAATTTAGGAAGAAGAGAAAAATGGCATGCTGGCTAATGGTAAATATTACGTATATTCATATATTTTAGCTGGCAAAAAACTAGTCTGTTCAGAATTTCATCTAAATAATTCCAAATGAATCACTCTCTGTCTTTTAAATATCTTTAAGGAATTAAAGTTCTAGGATTTCTCAATAATGCATCCCTGTCTTGAATTTATTCTGTTACATTTGAGTATATTTCTTTTTTGTTGTTTTTCTCGGGCCCTTTGCCTTCCATGTATAAATGTACATTAAACTCGTATATAAGCATAATTATGTGTGTTGATGTTAGCCATAGGAAGAAAATCATTTGTTATACATATAAATCATGCTTATTATATATACACATATATAAGGTTATATAACATTTTATATAAATATTTATCTTTGTTTTTATGTGCATTGCATATTATTAAAATAATTTTATTAGATCCAAGGAACCACAGAATTTCTCTACATTCCTTATATTTTTTCTTTTATATTCTTCCAGTTGTGTTGCTTGATTCATTAGATTCTGTTACAGAGGCCAACTTTGATGAACAAGATAAGGCAACAACGAAGCCAAAAGCTCTACCAGTAATGACTGATAATGAAATGACAGGAACAGGTAAAAGTGTTTGAAAAACTAGCAATTCTTTAAAATATGAAATAAAAACTTTAAATCTCACTTTTCAATTTTATGTCATATTTAATAATTTAAATAATCAGAACTTGCTAATGGTTACACTTAATGCTAATAGGACAAGTAATATATGGTCTTAAATATTTAATAAACTAATGAATGCTGTTGATAGAAAGTATAGCATTGTAAGTAATTATTAACTAATTTTCCAAGCCTTTCTAGAGTACTCAGTTAAATTTGCCATGTGTAGGAGAAATGAGACTTTGGTCTTATTGTGCTTTTCCATAGTTCCTTCTCTGTAGGAAAAAGCTAGGTCACATCCTAAAATTCTGAAATACTTAGGACCAACTAGAGTTTGCTAAAGCTTATAAAGGTCTTTGAGACAGTGCCTTTTCAAACTTTTTTAAAGCAATGGAAGCCTTATCTCCAATTTAAATCTTATGTAGAACCCTCTATATAGGTAAAAATGGTATTTTATCAGTATATATATATATACATAAGCTCACATTTGTAACATTTACCTATAAAATTAATGAGAGCAAAAATGGTCTTTTGAAAATTTTGAAAACAAACTGTGGAAGATCTGTTACATTCTCATTTAGCCATCAGCCTTCCAATGTGTTTTTATATTTTGTTTTTGTAGTACAGTATAAAATTCTTGTTTTACCACATAAATAGTTGCAAATGGGAACTTTTTAATCAGCTTGCTTTATAGTATCTGGATACTGGTCAACTAAACCAATTCAGACACTGGGGGAAAAAAAGAGTAATAGAAATCACTAACCAACTCCAAATACTAGTTTGCATTTTATTTTTATTTTATTTTTACTTATTTTTACTTTTTTATTGACACATACATATAGATAAGTTCATGTGTCATAATACTGCAACTCAAATTTTCATATACTGGACATACCAATGTAATCAGCAAGTAGATCAAAAAACAAGGACTCAAACCACAATGTCTCATCATGTATCTCTTATTTCACAGTCTTTCCAGGAGTCACCACTATTTTGGCTTATTGTGTCCACTTCCATTTTAAAATATAAATATAAAAGTTAAAAAATTACAACTATAAGAATTTGCCCAAGACCCGTTACTCACTTCTTGTTGCCTAACTGAATATTCCCCTGTGATGAAAGTATATGCTAAGCACATGTCCCTCAGCCTTACTGCTGTTGACGTAAGTAACTATGTCACATATGTGCCATGGTAGTCTATCCATTTGCACAGTTTTCAGTAAGCAGACATGAATTCTTTTAAAAGACCAAAGTGAAACTACAACTTTTCTAATCAATAGTATTTTATAGGAAGTTCATATATGTGCAACATGGCCAGAGAAACTTTATTCTGAGATGTGTATGAAAACAAGTAAAAGAGAAGGCATAAGTTATCAAAAATATTATAATTACATAATGCCTTCAAAACATTGCAGTTACATAAATTGTACATTTGAGTGTGCAGATTTTAGTTTTAAACCATGATTTAAAATGGAATTTTAGTCAAACATCTGTGGAACCCATGATTTTCTCTGAAAAACTATTAATATGATTTTGTAAAACATAGTTTGAAAACCCCTGCTGCTATATGATATAAGAAAAACTCAGAAATAAAAAATGTATTACTTAAAATAAAAATTCTATTAAGATAATCCAAGCAATGTTATAAAGCTATCATGTTTTGGTCCTGTATCTTAAATGTTCTTGACTCTGAAATGATTTGATTAGTTAATTACTGGAAGGTAGTACAGCATGAACTTACTGTCATGTAGACTTGGCTTCATACTCGCAGCCTTGCCACTTGTCAGCTGTATGACATTGGATAATTAATGCCTCTAAACTAAGCCTGTTTCCTCTTCTTAAAGGACTTGTGATGGTCAACTGAGATAGTGCATAGTGTATAATACATTGTTCAGATTCAGTAAGCAGTAGCAGCTCTTTGGTTATTATTTATATCAACCCTTTGTTAATAATAGCACAAGCTATAATAATGAACCTAAAGTCATAACCATATAAATATTTATTGGCTGTGCGGTATTGAATTTCCTAGTATTTCAAAAATACACTTGAAAGTCTTCAAATGAGCGTCTGAACTTGGTTTAAGAACTGAAAAGTTCAGTGGGTTTTTTTGTTTTATTTTACTATGTTTCTTCTAATATTAAGCTGGCTAGGTTTAGGCAAAACATTGTCAAATATTATCTCTTGTTAATAATAATATTCATGAAATTTTTTGTGTTTTGTTGTATTAAAGAGGTTAGAAAATATAAAAATGAGGTTTTCCTGACACTAGACCAGATATAGCCCTTCACTTGTTTTTATTTGTCTCATAGGAAAGTACCATTTGGTGCTATGGATGCATGACTGGAATAGTCACAGAATGACATTATTGCTCCATGAAACTTAGACCCTTTCCTCTGCAAAATAGGATTTGACACTTCTCAACTTTCTAAAGTTGAAAAATATAGGGATATTTTGACTTGTAATAATACATAAAATAACTACAGAGTGCTGTCTTTTTAATGAAAAGGAAGATAAGTAAGCCCTTTTCTTTTAAAAAAATGCATGGAAAAAGTTAACTTACATGACCATGGAATTATTTTTAATATGACTTAGGTTAATGGCTCAAGTTAGGAGACAAGTACCTTTCCCTGCTCTGTTTTCTGAGCAGCTCCTAATACTTCTTTTTCCTCCCTTTCTAACTTTAAGATCATTTGTTTTTCTGCATATTTGCTCTGTTGTTGCTTTAAAGCCTAGGACCTCCTCTTTGTGACATCTTATACCTGTTAAGTTAGGTATGAGCATTCAATACTACTCTGTTATTTACCATTGAAATAATTTCTTTTATATACTCAGAAAATACTTGTACATCCTGGTATTTTTATAGAGAAAAAAATACCTTGTCCTTTTCCTTTTTGCGTAAAAATTAATTCTCTCTTTCAGTCATGCTACTCTGAATCTGGCTGGTGGTTTAGGGGGAAAGGTAGGCTCACCTTAACAGGCATGACCTCCGTCCTCATGTCCACTTGGAAAATCCTATCCTTTAGCTGTTGGCAGTCTGCTCTAACAGTATCCCCCTCTTTTTTTGTTTTCAGTTTATTTAAGCAAATTTGTTATTAATTGGGTGTGTTCTAAATGGCCATAGTGACCTGAAGCATTAGCTAGAAAGACATCTCATTGTAAGGCATTCTTACAGAGACAGTCTTATATGTGGTACTTGTCTCGTATGTTTAGTGTTGAAAATAGCTCCTTGGAGTTGTACACTGTACAACTTACAGTATACATATATAGGGAGGGGGGGAGGAAGGTGGGACTGTATATACTGTTTGATTTTTAAGCATTAGTTAATTAACCATGGGTATCAAGAGAAGGGATTGGTCATCCTATTTCTCTTCTCTTTTTCCTCATTCTTTTATGACTCATTATTTTGTCTAATTTTGAAAATTCTGCTTGTTAGTAATGAAAGTTACTAGCAAGTAACTTTTTAGGAAATTGCTTTTGATTACAGCAGCTTTAGCAAAATATTGGAACATATTGGATTGCAAAGTTAGAGGAGTGAATTGTGGTTGAATGAAAAATGCGCACTACAAGATGCTTGTTGGTACAGGGAAGCAGAGAGAATGAGAGAGTACTAGTGGTAAGGGAAAGGTAGAATCTTTCAAAAGAATGTGTCAGTTTTAGAAATTTAAGAATATTTTTTTTTCCAGTGCAGAGGGATTGATTAAGACGAGTAGGAAGAGAGGGCAATGACTAGTGAAGTCATGTTTTACAGTTACCACATGAGGACACAACTTGCTGAATAGAGTTGTTGAGCCTGGTATGATTTCATACTGGTAGGCAACAACTACAAATTACCTGTTTGTACTTAAATCTACTTTTATAATTTCACTGTTGTCCTACAGCCTTGTTCACCATTCAGAACAGATTAAGGAATGATATCAGTGTTTTATATTTCCCGTGTATTTGTGATATAATTATTCCTGTGGATTACATTTATTTGAACAGGTGTTTCTTATGGACAAAGCAATAGTGACATTGAAGCCCTACATCAGGCTTATTGTCATATAGCCCATTCTTTGGAAGATGCAGATGAACAAAGAATTGAGAGTAATGTGATGGAAAATGTCAAGAGCTCAGTGAAAGATCATCCTCAAGAAAATGAAGAGTCTTCAAAAAACATCTCTACTACTGAATCTGGTAAAAGCTGATAGATAGATATAAACAGATAGATATACTTTTCAGTTATTTGAGATGTTCTCTAAAGAGTTTTCAGTATAGTATAATTTAAATACAGTTTGCTGTGGTGAATGTTTCTCAGTCTCTGAACTTAATTAAGGAGTTGTTTAAATGAAGTACAGGATCATTGGTTTAACTATAAAATTAGAACCAAAGACAGAATAAAATTGCAGTTCCTCTAATATGCCTGGACCAAATTAAGATATCCCTTAAGCTAACATTTTTACTCTTTTGCATGTACATATGTTAAAGTTCTTGGGGTTTTTTAAAATAGAAAACACTATTTTGAGATAGACTAAATACATACTTAGCAAATGTATGTGTAGATATTCTTTGATATTTAATATCGATATTTGAGATATGTATTTGATATATCTGATATTTGGTAAATATCAAAGGAGGTTTTTCTCATACATGCAAATTTACAACGGGAAATTAGGTTTATTGCCTGTGCCATTTTGTTAACTATGTCAGTTAAAGACAGTGTGAATTTGGTGGTATTAGACATATAAGTTAAGGAATTTATTTAACATTTTTTGTTTCTACTTTAATTTTTTTCCCCTCTTAGATCTGCCCACAGTAGAAGAGCTGATGAAACCTATCAGAATCGATTCCTTTGGGATCAGTGGTTTTGATTTACAACCTGTCAGGTATGAGTTTTTTGGATATATTGTACATGTTGATTAGTTGGTTGAGTTTTTATTTGTTCATTGTTTTGTCCTTGGAAACTTTTATAATCATTTGTTCGATGTAATGATTCCTACTGAATAATTAATAACTAATGTTAGCTTCTATGAGTCTACCTCTGAGTCATTGCTTTCTTCTTTCTATGTTTACCCGCACTCAATTAATTCATCCAAATTCTTCTAAAGCTAAAAGAAAAAAAAATTAATGCTACTAAAAAAGTTACTTCCATTATGTATACCTAAAGCTTTTCACTGAAAAATACAGTCTCTTCAACTTTAAATAATAGCACAGGGACAGTTGATTCACGATGAGGAGGAAGGTGAATTTTATTCTGTATGTGAGTCATAGATTTGCTTCTTTAGAAACCAGTTAGTTATAACTTAGTCACAGACTGGCTATCATCTCACAGAGTGAGTACTGTGGTCACTAAGAGAAATGGGCTTCATGAAAAATGCTCCACCTCCAAGGTAATTTAGTGACAGTATTTACAATCCACTGTCATTCTTCACACAGAGTAACACATGACAATAACCTTGTCATAAGATAACTTTCCATTTGTGTAGTACTTAGAATGTCATGTTCAGTATCTCATGTAATCCTTATAACAAGTAGAACAGGCATCTTTATCCCCGTAATTCAAGAGATGAAACTGAAGTAAACCCAGTTTAGTGGTGAATGATGACAGCTAACATTTATTACCTTTACAGTGGGCAGTAACTGTGCAAAGTTCTTTATGTATATTATTTCATTTAATAGCAACTGCATGGGGTGTAGTCCATTATTATCCCTATTTCATAGACAAGAAAACTGATGTTTAAAAGGTTAAAATAAAGCCATTGCCGAAGGTCACATGGCTATAACAAGGTAACACAGGTAGTCCATGTGTTTAACCACTTATGTTGTCAGATCTTTGATATCCATGAAATATTTCTGTGAAATAGCCTATCATCCTTTCATGTAGTCATTTGTCCAATTGTTTTTTCAACAGACATGTTTTGAGCTCCTTCTTGTACTACATCGTCATCATGTAAATCTACTTGCAGTGATTTCTTGTTTCTGCATTTGTGCTAGTTGAGAGGAAATGATGCAATACAGCTGACACTAAAATCCATCCACTTGAATGCTAAGTCTAGTATTCTTCCTCTGATCTGTAGTGCTAGTTAGTATTTTTAAAGGTAGATCATGCTCTCTTATTACTGCTGTTTGGAGATATGTTAGTGTTACTAAAGAGATTTTCTTAAATATCTTGTGTCTTTGCTGTTACAGGTAAAACCATTTTAGCAATATGAATTCTAAGACATAGATTTTTACATTTGTGTTTAAAGGCTGAAAACAAATATACTTACATTAAAGGCATAATAATAATTATGGATATGTCAGTAGTATTACCTTTAGTACACATATCTAAAAAATATTTAGTAAGCTATAGGGTAAATAATCCTAGCTTCCATAACAGATAATCTTTGAAATCTTAGTAGCTAAAGATCATAAAAATGTATTTCTTGCTCACATTACCATCCCCTATGGGTCAGTGGAATTGGGGTGGGGTTGTGCTGCACACAGTAATTTAGGAACCCAGCCTGCTTCTGTCAACAGCACATAGTTTTAAGGTCATTATAGCATTAGCCAGCCAGTCAGTAAGGAAAGAAAGAAAATGGTTTAGCCTACTTTCTTTTAAATGCTTCAACACAGAAAGAAAAGTAAATGAATTTGATAGATATCTGGTCAGTCTCTGCCAGGATATACCCTTATAATAACTAAATATCCATTTCACTGTTCTTCATACCCAGCCCCACTTATCCCCTCCCAAAGCACACAGCCCAAGGTCCCATTCAGGACTGTGTGCATCTGAAAGGCCAGGATTTCCAGGTGAAGCACAGTCCTCTTCATCAGGTATGGGTGGGGCTCCTTATCAATTACCAGTGGATGAATTAAAAAGACAAATTCTATACTTCCTTACCTCCACCCAGTATATATAATAGTGGAGCTGCAACAGATACTCCCATTTGGGAAGGAAAGGTATGAGGAAAATAACAGCAATCAGTGTTTCAAACCACTAGAAAGACCTTATAAAGATGCCCCCCTACCTTGGGGATAGAGATTTTCCTTAATTAGGCCATTATTCTGTTCTTAAGGAAGAACTACCTTATAAATATATTATTCTATATAGTGCCTGGTATAGAAATTTATTATTTTCTTTTTCTTATACAAAAGCAATCTAATGTTTAGTTTGGTCTCTCTTTAAAGTAGGTCTCAGAGTCACCTGTGTAATCCTTTGTATTATACTGCATTAAAATTATTATCTGAAGTTTAAAACAAATATACTATTGAGTATACTGTGTTAACCAGAATTATAATTTATTTAACATTAGTAACTTAATTTGAATTGTTACAACTCGTGTGTGTGTGTGTGTGTATAGTGTGTCATGCATATATAACTGATATTTGAGGAGTCATATAGAGTTCATTATCTGTGCCCTGTTTTGTTTTATAGCTCTAAGAAAGTGGCTGATAGTAAAGAAACTGAATTTGTTAGCCCTTTACCTCTTAATATGAACCCAAATGTTATATCTCAAGACCTTCAACATGCGAACCAATTTTTTGACAAAAATGATCAGAAGGTGATTTTACAAAAGACAACAAATGAGGGTATGGAAAATAGCCGTCCAAGAGTACCTGCTACAGAAGAACATATTGATAAAATGTACCTTGATATTCTGAGGAAAAAAACATCTGTTAATCCTTCATTATTAATTCAGGATGACAAAATTAATAAAGTAAGTATTTATAATCTAAATTGATTTGATATGTTCAGAACTAAAGTTATGTAAAGTATATGGGTACTATTAGTAGGTGTGTGTTTCTTAAACTAGTGGGATTAGTTATATACTGACCTCCCCGGTAGATCCTGGATGTTTGTTGGTGATACTTATTATAATACCCTCAATCCTCAAATTCCACTATAACATTAGCTTTCTTTCAGAAGCCATTCTTTACACTTTTTTTCAAGTAAATATGGTTCAGTATTTGAATAGTATAAGAAAGTAAAGTTAATTCATCACTGTAATGCTCATTGTTTAATCTTTCCAATAGTTTGTATTATAGGTAAGTTGGCATTTTGTAGGAATACTATTAGCAACTGTGAAGACACTTATATTTCACTGTTTCTTTTTTTTCCCTCTATTCTTGATCTCTTCTGCTTTATGGTTCCCATGATCTGAATGTTCTATTTGTTATAATTTTGAATTATGTGTTTAAGTCATCTCCATTTCTTTATAGGGTAAGACAAGGTATTAATAGGTTTTTAAAAGCATCTTGAGAAGTCCAAAGGAAAAAAGATATGATTTTATGTCATTTCAAAATATGTTCTTCCTTGCTCTCTTCCATGTTCATTCCGATAATTATACATCTTGTTTTCTGACAAGCTTATTTTGCTTTATAGTTTTGCTTTACTTTGTTTCAGTGCTAACTTGGAAGGTATGCTTCAAAATACTAAAATTCTGATGCAATAGACTTAAGAACTTTACTGTAGTAGTTTGCCTTTTACAAACTACATTGTTTGATAATCACTGTTGTTTTGCCATCTGCTAAATCTTCATTTATAATAATAGTTGAAGTTCCTTTAGGTACTAAGGAGTTTGTGCTTGTTGTGTGCAGACTTATAGATCTCAACTCAGTTCTGGAGAAGAAGGGACTGTAGTTGGCAAACAGGCACCATACAAGAAGGTCAGAAGTGCACCTCCTTTACTTAAAAAGAAACCCCAGAGTGGATTATATGCATCAGTCAGGAGCTCAGGCTATGGCAAACCCAGTTCGCCTCTCAACTTGTCCACTTTTGAAAAGAAAACTTCAAAGGATGTTATAAAAAGCAAAAATTTGAGATCCATACCCATCTCAAATCAAGCTAGGAAAAAAGGTAATCATATACTCTTCATAATAGAATACTGTGTATATAGTATATTATTTTACTTTCTTCATTTTTAGGGAAAAGAATTAATCTTAAAGTACTGCATTCCATTTCTGAAAGATGCAATTTACAGACAGTAACAGGGCTTAACCCAGGGTGGTGGCAGTGGAGGTGATGAAAAGTGGTTGGATAAAGATACATTTAGAAGGTAGAACCAAAAATCTAAAGAATTAGTTTTGGGTTGCTAAAGTTTTTGGCTTGAGCAACTGGAAGAATGGAGTTACTATCAGCTGAGATGGGGAAAGGCACAGTAGAATAGATTTGGGGGTTGAAGGAAGACTAAGAGTTTCATTTGGGAGATGATAATTTTGAGATATCTCTTCAACATGCAAATGGAGATGACAAAGAGGCAGTTAGATATGAAAGTCTGAAGTTCAAGAGGGAGGTATGAACTGTAGATATCATTTGGGAGTTGTTAAAAACTTAAAGATGGTTTTTTAAGCCATGAGCCTGAGAGTACCAAGAAACTCACTTTCTTGGTGCTCACATAGCTAGAGAAAAAAAGCAAACCAAGGCCTGAGTCATGGGCATGCTAACCTTTACACATCAGGCAGAAAAGGATGAACCTGCAAAGGAGACAGAGTGAGGTTGGAGGAAACCTGTGAGCATATGAAATCCTTAAAACTAAGGTGAAGAATGTAGATTAAGAAGAATCCACTCTGTCATTTGCTGCTGTAGAAGAAAAGTGAGGACAGAGAACTGCCCTTTGGGTTTAGCAAGGAGGAGGTCATCAGTAAAGTAGATAGCATTTTCCCTGGAGAGGTGGCTGTAAAAGGCAAATTTAATGGGAGTGGAAGGGAATAGGAGGAGTGGAATTGGTGCCTCAAGTGATAGATCACCCTGGAACTGGAAAGTTGCTGTAAAAGGCAGCAAAATAATGGGCAGTAGTAGACATAAGAAGTGAGATCAAGAGAAGTTTTTTGCTTTGCTTTGTTTTTAATGGAGGAAATGATAGTATTATGTTGTTAAGAAAGATTCAGTAGAGAGGAAAATGATGATGTAGGAGAGAGGGAAGAATTGCTGGAACAATGTCCTTGAGTAGAGGAACCGTCATGGGGTCTGGTGCACTGTAGAATGGTTGGCGTTAGATAGGGATCTGGACAGTTCGTATGTTCTAGGAACAGGGGAGGTGGATAGGAAGGGAGAGTTTATGCTGGTAGGTGAATAGATGATGTGAGGATAGAATGTTGATGCTTTCTTCTGTTTGCTTCAGTTTTCTCTGAGAAATAAAAAGCAATGTCATTAGATGAGAGTGAGGGTGTTGGAGGTTACAGGAGAGAAGAGAAGGTGTGACATAGCCATCCAGGAGGGTTAGACTGCCAGCAGCCAAAAGTGTCTGTGTGAAGTAACTGATCATGAGTTTACACTAGTTGTAGAGTTGGATTTACCAGAAAGTATGGGTTTTATCAAGTGAATACGATGAACTGAGGTAGAAGCAAGAAGGGAGCCAATGATTAAAGTGGTTGACCATGAATTTAAGTCGAGTAATGAAGGAAGAAAGGTCATCGGGGGATGTGGTACAAAGTGAAACAGGTAGATCCACAGGCTGTGAGTCCTAGCAGGGGTGAAAGGACTGTTGGAATCCAGGTACCAGAGGGAGGTGCAGAGATAGAGATGTGATTGTCAGAGAGTAAGAACCTAAGGCTGAGGTTAGGGAGTGGTGTGTTACTGGCAGTGGAAAGACCTAGACTATGCTAATGGGAAGGAGCAGTTGAGCTGGAGATAAGTTCAAGGAACCAAAAGCCAGGGCATTAAAAGGATCACCCATCAGAACATTGAAATCACTAAGAATGCAGACAGTAATGTCACAGTGAGTGAAAAAGAAACAAGGAAAATTATGTGGAGGTTGATAGATGAAGTCAAGAATATTTTTATGAGTAAAGTGAAGTAATATTCTTAAACTTATTTTTCATATTTCAAAATTTTATAGTATTTGTGACTACCAAAATGAAAATAAAACACATTACTAAAATTTACATTAAAATGTAATGATGGGCCATGACTATTTTTATACTGGACTTTTTCTCATTAGACTACCTGTTAGGCAGAGTCTCACCCGGTTGCCCAGGCTAGAGTGCTGTGGCATCAGCCTAGCTCACAGCAACCTCAAACTCCTGGGCTCAGGCGATCCTCCTGCCTCAGACTCCCGAGTAACTGAGTCTACAGGCATGTGCCACCGTGCCCAGCTAATTTTTTCTATATATTTTTAGTTGGCCAATTAATTTCTTTCTATTTTTAGTAGAGATGGGATCTCGCTCTTGCACAGGCTGGTTTTGAACTCCTGACCTTGAGCGATCCTCCCACCTCAGCCTCCCAGAGTGCTAGAATTACAGGCATGAGCCACCACGCCCGGCCCAGTTTGATATTTTAATCTCTGTTTTTTTTTGTTGAAGAATTACTCAGAGCAGTTTTAGTTTTATTCAAAAGAACTGTAATTCCTTTGGGATGGTTGTTACTTGTCACAGGTTTGGTTCTCTGGGAGGTATACTCTGAGACAGAGATTAGTGTACAGAAAGTACAGACTGCAGGGGTCCTCAAACTTTTTAAACAGGGGGCCAGTTCACTGTCCCTCAGACCGTTGGAGAGTGAGCACTGTGGGCCCGGGACAAGTCGGCTGCTAAGCAGGACAGGCAGCGTCGGCAAAAACACCCGGTGAGCCAGATAAATGTCCTTGGCGGGCCGCATGTGGCCCTCGAGCTATAGTTTGAGGATGCCTGATACAGAGAATGTAGTTGCGATCAACACCAGTTAGGTTAGGATGACAAAGAGGCCCAGCTACTGGGGCTTGAAAAAATAAAAGACGTCTCTTTTTCGTGTTACAGAGTCCAGAGATAGGCAGTTCAAAGGAACCAAAATTTCTTCTTTCCTGATGTAAAATTCTTAGTATGTGACTTTTGCCTTCACTTTCACAGTATGGCTACTCAACCTCCAGGCCCTCTCCATGAGGTAGGGTAAAAGGTAAAATGTAGATGCCAGCCAACTTGTCAACTTCCTAATCAGGAAAGTAATCACTTTTCTAGAAGCACTATGTAGGAAACGTTTGTTTCCATCTTACTGACCAGAACACTGATTTTGTGGCCACCCTCAGTTGCATGGAGTTCAGGGGTTGAGTTTGTTTAACTGAGCATGTTACCGAAAGCTCAGCACTTGTCGAACTCGAGGCCACATCAGAAGAACAAGAACAAGTAGTTTGAGGAGAAGGAACTAGAAGTTTATTACTTTGCTGGCAAAGGAGGAAAAATGGTAGAACATCTAGCCTCAAAATACAAATTTCCTAAACATAAGCAAAAATACAGAGCTTTTAAAGAGAGTGCCCCTCTGTACTAGGCTACCACGGTTAACTATTCTAATTGTCACATCTCCCACCAAAGACTAAGCCCCACCTGGGGGGCTGGTGCTGGCCTGAGATGCCTGAGTTATCTCTTATAACAAAAGACTTAACCTGCCTCAGAATGTGGGCCAGGCTGCAGTTTCCAAAAAGTGTGGGGGAAGTTTTAAAGAGACAGAAAATAATTTTGCCATTTTTTCCAGGCCATTCCCTCTGTTACAAGCACATAGCTGCTCAGGGCAAAATTAGATCTCTTTAATAGGGAGGAAGAAGAGGTTGGTAGCTAGTAGTACCACCACATAGTTGTCTTCCTTTTTATTCTAGATTAATTTTCTTTGGCTCTAACTCTTATGTTTTTATTTTTTAGACTAATAATTTTACTGTCATGAAAGAAATACTTGCTCATTATTTAAAATTTTAAATGCAGAAAAATAAAAAGAAAGCAATAATTGAGCCATAAACACGGGTATCACACTGAGTGTCACACTGGGTAAGCATGATTCCATGCTTCTCACTATTTATGTACTGATAGAAGGGAGCATGAATGAATGGATGAAAGGAAAGAGAAGGGCACACATGGATAAGTGGACAAAACGTTTTATGAGAATGGGATCACTTTGCAAGTTCTTTATAAATAAAATATTAGATTTAGTTTTACTTTAATCTATAAGCAGAAAAGAAACTTCATTCCAAAACAATTGTATGTCCCAAAAGATCCCTTTGAGAAAATAGATTATGAAAACAACTCAAAGGTTGCCATAACCATGGTGTTCTTAACTCTATTTTTCAATTTTATGTATTATAAATTATTTCCTTCCCTTTTGTGAGATATAAAGTAATATATCCCCCAGTTACATGCCTCCTACCCATTTTTGTTGGTTTTGTTTATACTTGTTCAAGGTATACTTTTATATTCTCTACTGCAACTGTAATTCCCCTCAGCTTTTAGATTAGTTCTTGGTTCTGATTATTAAAGAGATTGAATGTTTTTCACCTGTCTTTTAGCCAGTGTTTCTACATTCTGGAATTATTTTGATTGGTTTCTTTTTTGACTGAATTTTCTTAATGTATTGTTTTTCAAGAATGGTTCATGGGTTCCAAATTCTGCAATGTTTTCATGTTTAAATTTTATGTTCAAGCAAATTACTTTTTTTTTTTCCTCCAGAGATGGGATCTCGCACTGTCACCCAGGCTATTCTCAAACTCCTGGGCTCAGGCAACTCTCCTGCCTTCCAAGTAGCTAGGAATACAGGTGCACACCACCACACCCATCTAATTTTTAAATTTTTTGTAAAGACAAGGTCTTGCTTTGTCGCTCAGCTCAGGCTGGTCTCGAACTCTTTGTCTCAAATGATCCTCTCGCTTTGGCTTCCCAACGTACTGAGATTACAGGCATAAACTCCCACACCCAGCCCAGATTTTCTTTTATGTGTAAAAGGAGAAGATACTGCCCATGTTCCATTATTGAAAATAATTATTTAAGATACTTTAGTCCACTAAGTGAGAAATCAACATTAAGAATTCAGGACAGGTGAATTCTAGTATAAAAGGACTGGCAAACTATAGCTTATGAACAAGAACATGTTACAGGTTGAGTATCCCTTACTTAAAATTTTTGGGACCAATCAGAAATGTTTCAGATTTCAGATTTTTTCAGATTTTGGAATATTTGCATTATACTTACCAGTTGGCATCCCAAATCCAAAAATCCAAAATTTAAAATGCTCCAATAAGTACTTCCTTTGAAATTCATGTTGATACTCAAAAAAGTTTTGGATTTTGGTGCTGTTCAGATTTTGTGTTTTCAGATTTGAGATGTTCAATCTGTACCAACTGCCTCATCCTAAGGAGACTCATATGCTAGCATATGCCCCATTTATTTGTTACAGTAATGAACTTCCAGTGATTTGGAAGGATTAAATGCCTATTTTTACAATGACTCAAATAATCTTTTTATGTATGCTTTAAGAAATTTCTCCAGAAAACCTACATTAATTAAATGTGATCATAACTCTATAAGGAAAACTTTTGAATGCCTGGAAAAAATATTGAAATGTAATCTTTTGGTGAGGGATTTTTGGTGATTTGTTTCTTCTTTTAACTTTTCTATATTTTCCAAATCTTTAATGATATATAACATTTTTAACGAAAAAGTAAACTCTACATGTAGAAAGTTAGCATCTTAAAGAAATTATCTTAACAATATAAATTTCAAAGTTCTTCATTTACCTCTAAGGCAATAAGATAATGTTTCATGAGTGTTCAGCTCAGGTCCTATAGTATTTGAATATATCTCTTAATATCCCTTCTAGCTATTTCCCTTAAACATTGTTTATTATTAACTGACCTTAGAATTATTGGCCTTAGAATTATTCTACTGTTTGGGGATTTAAAGATTATCTTAAGAGCTGAAAATTGGACCAGAATATACATTAATTACATTTTTTCTAATTTAATACATACATATTACCAAGGTATTATAGTAGTAGTATTAATCTTTTAAAATCAGATTTAGATTAGCTGTTATAAAGTCCTCCATGCAATTCATTATTGCACTGATACTATAATATCTTGACATACATTGTTTATACAGTGTTTTTTGAAAGCACACTTAATCTTACCTAAAATGCTTTATAAAGTTATCAACTGTTCTTTGATTTGTCACTTAGAAATTCTTATTTATTCTGTGGACATTTAAAAGTAAAAAGCTTGAAGTTATCTCAATTTCACATTCTCCTCACATTTATTTAGCTCCGTTTGTCATTTGACATAAGTCTAGGGTCAATTAGCCATCTGTGTCAAATTGAGTAGAATGTTGATTGTGGGTGGCATTTCTTCTGCGTGCAGTTAATTATCATAGTGAAACAATGAAACAGCTGTGTAATAGTGTCGTACATCAGCCTATTTTGAGATCCTCATTTTATCTAAGTGTTCCCATTGTATTTGTACTTATTGTTATTTAAACTGTTGAATACACATTCAACTTTATATTTGTGGTACTTTTATTCATTGTTTACAATATTTAGAAATCTTATCTGGAACAAAACTCATCAAACCTGCAGCTTTGGGTAAACCAGTTCCCAGAACTGAAAGTTGCCTGGCTATTCCTAAGAAGGCTGAAGATCCTACAGAAACTGATCCTTGCTTTCAATTTCAAACTGTAGGTATTAAATTTCAAATTAATGTTCATAATTTTTATGTTCTAAAATATTAAAACTAAATTATAAACAAAATATAATAAATATATGACATTTCCTTTCCTTGAAGAGAACATTTACTGATTTTCTTATATAGTTGAACATACTTAACCATGTAATTTTTATTCTTTTTATGTTTTGTTTTTTAATCACCTATATTTGAATCTTCACTGTGATGAAATAATGCTTTTCCTTTAAAGGATTCTTCAGGATACTGTGGTGGGAACAAAGAGAAAGAATTATTTATGTTTAAAAGAGTTCAGGAAGCAGAGGAGAAATGGAGGGGTGCACAAGCCCTAATTGAGCAAATTAAAGTCACATTCTCAGAAAAAGAAAAAGAACTGGAAAATAAGTTGGACGAACTAAAAAGACAACAGGAAAAAGAACTCTTCAAATTGAATCAAGACAATTATATCCTTCAAACCAAGGTACTAGACACATTGTTGTATTTTTCCTTTTATTAAAAAAAAAAAAAAACTTACACTGCCTGCTAAATGCATTGTCATCTGGGTTCCTAGAGTGTTTGACTTGATGTATTTGCTGTGTAAAATATGGACATGGTTTTGAGAGTGCCTCCTTACATGAGAGCCTAATCAAACCCTCTGTGGGGAAATCTAAATTTAAATTGGCTCATTTTGATGGATAGAAGACTGTCACTGTGTAGCATTTCTGAGTTACTTCACTCTCCAGAACCATCAGCACAAAACCTCACTGCTGATTTAACTGTAGTTATGGGACATTCCAGTGTGGTCAATATTGTAAGATAGTTTTGGGTCTAAACACCTTAAGTGTTCTATTATTCTTCCTCATTTCTCACTTCATCATTTTCTTCTCCAAGTAACACAATTTCTGCATTTTCTCAAAGTTAAGTAGCTTTGAAGAAACAAACAAAAAGCAAAGGTGGTTACATATTGGAGAAACAACTGATCCTGTCACTGGAGAAAAATTGAAGCAAATCCGAAAGGAAATACAAGAACAAGAGACACTTCTTCAAGGATATCAACAGGTATGGCAATTCTTCAGCACATGGCAAATTTTCTCTTCATCCTTTAATTATAAAAATAAGGCGTATTAAAATATTTCTGTGCTCATTTAACAGGTAATGAGAATTCTGGCAAATAGAGGAAGTAATAATTTGACTAGTCTGCACATTTCTCATGGACAGAATTAAAGTGGCTAAGAGCATAGGTTCTAGACTCAAAGAATCTGGCTTAGAGCCTTAGCTTTACCACCTGCTAGTAATCACTTCACCTTTTAAGCCAATTTCTTCATCTGTGAAATGGGGATAGTAATACAGATAGGAGCATCTAGACTTACAATGGTTCAACTTGTTATTTTTTTTTTTTTTTTGAGTAAACCCTTGCAATGGGTTTACCACGGTATTAAATGCATTTTGACTTAGAATATTTTTGACTTGTGCTAGGTTTATCAGGACATAGTCCCACCATTAAGTCAAGGAGCATCTGTACCTTCTTAGCCTGGCACACAGTAAGCAATCAGTGAATGTTACCAGTTTTTATTTTTAATAGCCATGTTCCTTAGAAACTGCCCCATTTTTTTATTTTTTTAGTTTTCTATAATGCTTTTCAGTAGATAATATTGGCTAGTTTTGCTATTATATTCAAAAGTATGAATCTGAAATCAATTGCTAATACCCTGAGTGTAAAAAAAAACAAATTTTGAATTTGTTTTTAAGAAGAATTTGTAATTTGAATTTGTAATATAAGAAGATCTGTGTGTTTGCAGATATTTGCAATATATGATAGAATCTTGGTGAGGCTGGCCTGTCAGCCTGGACAGATTTAATGATCTGCAGCATAAGACTTTATCTTTGTCCTCTGCCTCTCACCCTCTTTTTTCTTCTCTTCCATTTCCTTTTCTTTCATTACATTCTTCTCTTTGGACAACTATAGCCTGAGCATTGAGCCTGCTAGTAACATGCATTGTCAACCAGGGACATCCAGAGAAATCATTGCCACATCAATGATTACCTTTGCTCTAAATGAAACAGACTGATTTTGCAGCATGCACTGCCCTTGACTTAGTGAGAACCTTTCACTCTTCTCCTGCCAGTCTAATCTTGCCATATAAAACAGGAGTTTTTAAGGAGATTTCACAGACCCATAAGTATGCTACCCACCCCTTCCCACAAAGATAATACAAAATTTATGTATCCTAGTACTTGGGGTGGGTGAGTTTCTTAATTCTGCATGTATTTAATCACAGACCATCTGCCAGCCACTATTCCAGATATGATGAAACAGTCCAGAGTTTTCATTAGATCCTCAAAAACTCTTCATTTTCATCAGATTCTTAACTTTAAAGAGGTTAGTAAACCAGAGCATCTAAGTGCAGATTGGTACCTTCTGCCTCCAATCTCAACTGGTTTGGATCACACTTTAGCTCAAGCCTTGTAGTCAGCTGAGTCTTTGCTCTGCTCTGCCTGTCCTGGCAGCTTTCAAAAATACCCAGTCTTTACCTCACTGCTGGAAGGCAGGGTTCTAGAATCTTCCTCCAGCAGTGATTTTTATCCCTCTCCAAGGCCAGAAACAGAAGAGAGTGTAAAATGTCCCACTGGGCCTTTCTGCCCCTGGTCTACGCAGTCGGAATGTGATGATTTCTTCAGCCACTCTCTCGCTTACCGAAATGCTGTGCCTTATAGCAGACGTGAGGCTCTTTGGCTTTGGGAATTTTTGCAAATTGTTTTTTCAAGTAAGCATCTGAAGCATTTTGGAAAGAATTGTTTTTAGATACCAGGTTTTCTTCTGAGGTAATATAAAAAGTTTGAAAAATATTTTGCATACTCAAAAAATTTAAAAGACCTTAAAAATGTTTAAAGGAGCCAAGTGCAGTGGCTCACACCTGTGATCCCAGTACTTTGGGAGGCTAAGGTGAGAGGATCGCTTGAGGCCAGGAGTTCAAGACTAGCCTGAGCAACATAGCAAGACCCTGTCTTTACAAAAAAACAAAATAAAATAAGAAGAAAAATTAGTTGGGTGTGGCGGCATGCTCTTGTAGTCCCAGCTACTCAAGAGTCTGAGGTGGGAGGATCACTTGACTCCAAGAGTTTGAGAAAGCAATGAACTATAATTGTACCCCTGTCACCCTGGGTGACAGAGTGACCCTGTCTCAAAAAAAAAAAAAATGTTTAAAGAATTTATCTACTATGTGCATATATATTATGATATTATGTTATCTAAGTACTACTGACTTTTAATTAAAATAAATTTTCTATTTTTAAAAAGGAAAATGAAAGATTGTACTATCAAGTGAAAGACCTGCAAGAACAAAACAAGAAAAATGAGGAGCGAATGTTTAAGGAAAACCAAAGTTTATTCAGTGAGTTAGCTTCCTTAAAGTAAGTCCTTTTGAAATTCTTAACATCAAATATACTTAGACTATTTCAAGCATTTTAGTGTTATATTAATAACACATTTATTATTAGAAATTGTAGAACTTTATTTTTTCATTTATTTATTTTCATTTATGCACTGATTTCTAGTTTAGTAACTTTTATGTATTTAATATTGAATGGATTTTTCTTTTAGTGTTAGATGACTAGTACATACTTTAGTATTTTCAGCATATTTATATTTGAACTCATACGAATTTATATTTGTAACTGATTCAAACATTGGTTTCA
>CAUYPO010039990.1:0-12869 GCA_963574435.1 Cheirogaleus major | reverse complement strand
CCCTGCTGTGTTGTCCAAGCCTCTGCCCCTCAGGCCGGAGCAGGACCCGGAGCAGCGCAGGGAGGACAGTGCCCTGTGTCACGAGCCTCTGAGGAGTGCAGCAGTTTGACACCTCCCTGCCATTGGCTAGCCTGGGACTTGGGCCGTTTCCTCACCTACTGGGGGAAAGGAGTGCCATCTTTGGGGGGATCTTTACTGATCCCTGGGATGTGGCAGCTGGCGCCTTCCTGAGGTGGGGGAGCAGTGGGCACGGGGCGCACAGGCTCCTGCTCTCCTGGATCCCTTGTTCTGGGGTCAGGGGTGGGGCAGAAACAGTAAGAGTAACAAGTGACAAGTCGGGAGTCAGGATGGCCAAGAGCCCGAGGACAGAAATCAAGGGGGGCGTCAGAGCCAGCCCGGCGGGGACGGTCCAAGCAGGGGCAGCCTATGCAGGGCCTGAGGAGGAAGCGCCCAGTGCTGCAGGGACATGGGAGGGGTGGGGGCCACCGCCGGCCCTGCGCAGAGGGGCGGAGTGGAGGAGCTGTGTGGAGGCCTCTGTCCTTCCTCTGTCCTTCCTCTGCTTTCAGGAACTCCCTCTGGTCCGTTTCTGGCATTAGGTGGCATTAAGTGAATTGATAAGGCACCCGTGCCAGAGGCTACGTGGCGATGCCGCGAGCGCGCATTGGTTCCTGTCGCACTGCCGGGCTCTCTCTCTCGTTTTCAGAGTCTGGAGGGCCCTTCATCGACCAGGTCTACGTCCTGCAGAGCTACGCGGAGGGCTGGAAGGACGGCAGCTGGGAGGAGAAGGTCGACGAGCGGCCGTGCATCGACCAGCTCCTGTACTCGCAGGACAAGCACGAGTACTACAGGTAGCACTGGGAGGGCGCCCATGGGGCTGTGTCACCACGTTCCCGTCATCACGCGGGGTCCTGAGGATTCCCTGTCAGGCGCTGCTCACGGCCGTCCCGACCGCGGGTCTCTGTGCCGCAGCCTCGGCACCTGTGAGCAGGCCTCTGACCCCTCCAGACGAGGGACCACAGGTCATTTTGAAAACACCTGCGTGAGATCCCATCGCTGCTTCCCTGCCTCTGTCCACGCACTTGACCGTGGCTGGGGGGACAGCAGTCTTGGCCCCAAGTGTAAGTTGCCACTGGAGGCTCTGATGTCAGCAGACCTCCGTGGAAGAGCTGTCCCTTACCACATCTGTGAGTGAAGTGCCAAGACAACTGGTTTCTGAAACACGAGCAGCGGACGACATGAGCACAGTTGTGTGACGTGACAGTTGCCGCCAGACTCCAGCACTGCAGGGGAAGCCAGTGTCTGTCCGGGTCCCTCCCCACCACACCTGCCCTTCCCCGCGGGTGGGGACTGTCCAGAGTCATGAGGAAGGCATCAGTGGCCCATCAATCACATCGGATCGAGATTCATGGTTTTCTTTTAAAATTTTCACGACAGTGTCATGATCTGTTACATGATCAGTAAGTTTTTCCTAAACGAAGCAGCTGTGTTGTGTTAATATTGAGCCATTTTGCCTGTGCATCTAGATCTTGTTGCCCGTGTAACAACAAGACAGACTGATACAAGTACCGTGGGTTTTGTTTTGCAGAGGATGGTTCTGGGGCTACGAAGAAACCAGGGGGTTAAAAGTTTCCTGTCTGTCCGTCCAGGGGTCGGCCTCCATCATAGCGCCTGTGCTTTTGAAAAACACCTCCGCTCGGTGAGTGCCGGCCAGGTCACCCGGCCCAGCCCTCCAGGCAGCTGGTCCTCGCCAAGGCCACCTGCCCCCACCCACATGCCACACACCCTGGCTCAGGCCCCTCCACAGCCAGCAGACCTGGGGAAGCTGGGGGTTGGGGTTGAGGCAGCTGCATGTGGCCCCAGAGAAAGCCCAGGAGAGAATCTGGTTTGGACCCAGTGCGCCCAGGCAGGGAGGGGCTTGCGTGCCAGCAGAGCTGCCGTCCTCACACGGGGCCTCCCGCTCGGGGAAGCTGCCGAACTGCACGGCGCAGTGGCGCCCTTGCTGCCACGGTGGGTGGTGGGGATGGGAGTCCCACGCGGTGGGAGAGGTGGGTGGCGGCAGAGGGGCAGTGGAACCACAGGGCCACGGTCCGGGTGCTCAAGCAGGAGCTTGGCTGGGGGGTGGCGGAGTGGAGCCACAGGTCCGCTCTGCTCTCATGGAGGCACCGAGGGAGCTTTGAAAAATACACCCCACCCGCCCTGGGCTCATTCATTTTCTCACCTCTCGGGTGAAGCCGTCCTGGGCGGTCTCTCTAGGGGTCCTGGGCAGCTGCTCGTCTCGCCACTGGGTGGCAGTGGCCCCAGTGAGACGCCGCGTGGGTCCACCGAGGGACACTGGGGCTGTGGACAGGCCGGTGCCAATTGTGCAACAAACTCCATGGCGGCGGCCTTTCTTACTGCCGTTCCCACGTGGCGGGGACCTCCAAAACCTGGGGAGGTGCCTCGCTGGCCGTAGTTCTGTCCACACATCACAGTTTGCTCAGTGTCGCCCTGGACATTGGAGCTGCCGCCAGCTCCAGTGGGCCAGGACCCCGGTGCCTCTTTCCGGCTGCAGTGGGCCCTTTGTGACAAGGCAGGTGGCTCCCGCACAGACCAGCGTTTGCCGCTGCTCGGGAAGTCCCGTCGTCACTTCCAGAAAAGCAGAGCTACGACGCTGAGGCAACTGGACTGCATTTGTGGAGACTCGGCTTTGACTGGGTCGTTTTCATTAAAACATCTGGTTTCAAAAGCAGATCTGCCTAGTTTTGGACCCGTGATGTAGAATCCCGCAGGTCAGTTTTTTCAGACGCACATTTCCGGGTTTTGACGGAGCTGAGCCCAGGGAGGGACTCGGAGCAGCTGGTCCCGACTGAGGAGAGGCAGCTGGGCCGGGGCAGCGGGAAGAGACCCCGGCTCGGGGCGGGTAAAGGACCTGCCCTGAGGACATGGCCCGAGAGCTGCTGGAAGGCGCCTTGCGACCTTTGGGAAGAGTCCTTCTCAGACAAGCTGTGAAAGCTCTAACCAGAAAAGTGAAGAGTGGTAAACTATGACATTGAAACAAAGAATTTCTGTGCATTAATTTCTGAGGACAGGCCACAGAGGGAGAAGGTCCTGGCGGCGTAGGTGACGGATGAAGACAGGTGCCCGCAATGTAGCAGCAGTTCCGGGACGCCAGGGAGCCGAGGCCGGCAGCCGGAGTAGGGTGGCCAGAGACGCAGCTCGCGCCTCCCAGGAGAGGACAGCCGCCGGGAACGCGGGAAGGCGCGCCAACCGCGTCAGTGTTCGGGAAGACGAGTCGCCGTGGGAGGGTAGGACAGGGACGCGCAGGATGCTCCTGGCAGGAGAATTGGGCAAAACTGCCGGCAGCGCGGCTTGGCCAGAGTTGAAGATCGCAGATGCCCATGCTCTGCTGGCACACGCCGCGCCTACCCGACACCTGTGCAGGCGCGGCCGTGGCACCCCGCGTGGAACCCCCACGTGGCCCACAGCAGTGGGCTGACAGTGAGGGGTCGAGACTGAGTGTGGACAAACGGCTCTGTGTCTCCAAACAGCAGGCCACATACAGCGCCTGGCAAGGAAGTGAGAAAAATGAACACCGTCCGGTCTCATCGGCACAATGTCAAAGACGGGCATGTGCGTAGGAGGTGGGACGGGGACAGGGGCAGAGTGACCTGGGGGGCTGCAGAGCGTTCATTTTAGGGCGGTCTGTTTACCCGCACTTGGGGTGGGACGTGCGTCTCCAAGAGCGTCGTCGCGTTTTATGATAAACTCACAGGAAACAGTTTTGAAGCAGTGCCAGAGGCAGCCACCGCATCCAGCTACTCCGCCTCTTTCCGGAAACATCCTCACGCTGGTGCCTGTGCGTGTCTCCCTTCCTTTAAACGCAAGTGGAATCACACCATGTCCGTGATACGCGTGTTCTCCACGAGGCCTTTGTTTGCGCTTTTCCCCACTTACTCACACGTCTGGGGTGTTGTCGGGACGCACGGGCGTCACTGTGCTCTTTGGCAGCTGTCTCGCAAACGTAAGAGAACTCGCTGGCCAGCCTCAGTTAGTGGCCGCCTGTGGGTTCCAGGTTTTCGCTGTTCCAAATGGGAAGTCTTTGAAGCCTTTGCCCAGACCGCGGGGCAGTGAGAATGTAGGGCCACACCCAGAGCAGACCTGCCGGGTGGCAGCTGAGCTCTTGGCTGTGGGGCCGCCCATGGCAGCCACCAGGGCAGAGAGCTTCAGTCCCCAGATCTGATAGGAGTACAGTCCCTGGGCTGTTAAATTGTTTCTCTTTGATTTCAGAGTAAGCTTACATTTCAATAACCTTTTGAAAAAATGTTACTTTGTAAAGCACCGGCTTAAATCTGTTATCCATTTTTTCTCTGTAGAAATTTAAAATTTTTATATAATCAGATTTATCACTCTGTTCCTTAGAGGCTTCTGGGTTTTCTTATCCCAACCTTCACCATCCCAATATTCTTAAAAATTCTTTTTGTGTTCTACTTTAGTCTTTTAATTAATTTATTTTTTGAGACAGGGTCTTGCTCTGTCACCCAGGCTGGAGTGCAGTGGCAGCATCACGGCTCACTACAACCTCAAACTCCTGGGCTCAGGTGATCCTCCTGCCTCAGCCTCCCAAGTAGCTGGGACTGCAGGTGTGCGCCACCACCACACCTGGCTAATTTTTCTAGTTTTTGTAGAGATGGGGTCTTGCTATGTTGCCCAGGCTGGTCTTGAACTCCTGGCCTCAAGCAGTCCTCCTGCCTGGGCCTCTCATTGTGCTGGAATCACAGGCGTGAGCCACCACGACTGGCCATATTCTACTTTATAGTTTTTCAGTTTCCACATTTAACTCTTTGATCCACTAACAGTTGTGTTGTGTTAAGAGCAGAGGTGCCGTGTGCCCTGAGCCGCCCTTCTCAGGTCACCCCGTCCTGATGGGCGTGGGCCAGTGTCGGCGCCACCCTCTCGAGGGACAGTCTCTCCTGTGGGAGGAGCTCCTGGTCTCCGTCTTACTAGGGCGATTCTTTTGGCGATTGCAACAAATACTGATGCGGTGCCTTTGGGTGGCGTGCGTCGTTACTACAGTGTGTTCAGTGAGAGTTCCTGCTGTCCGACCGTCTCTGCGTTGGAACGGAATGAATTCCGTTTGTTATGCGCATTGTTCTTTCAATGTACTGCCAGGTTCTGTTTGCTAGCTTTATTTGTTTTGTTTATTGTCCATTTACTTTTTTCTTTTTTTTTTGGCATAGCTGGTCACAAGTGAGTTTGGTGACAGCTGATTCCATGGCTAGGAGAGACACTTCATACGTGTTATAATCATGTAGTGAGAGCTGCTGGCACCAGGATGCGACCACCCGGTCAGAGCCACGTTGGAGCTGGGAAGGCTCCATGGAGGAGGCTCCCACATGCACGTCTGAGAAAATGGGCACAAGGGTTTCTAAAATAACCCCGCAAGAAATCCCTCCACGTCCTTCCCTGCCTACGTTTCACATGTGGGCATGTTTCTGTGGCCAAGTGTGTCACCAGGCATTCTGAGGACTGGAGCAGTTCAGATAAGATGCTCTCGAAAGAACACCTGCCAGGACGGCGTGTCCTCCACTGACCTGACGGCAGCTCCGGCTTTGAGCCCTCGGAACTGACTGCTGTTTGCAAGCAGCTCGTGAACTGCTCTGTGCCTTCGCCCGCGGTCCTGCGGCTTGCCGTGGCCGTGCATCTGGATTGTAATCCTGTTCTCTTGCTCCCGAATAAATCCGTTGTGTTAGGAGATCTTTTTCTCTGATGTCACTTTTTAGGTTGGTGGCAGGGATTGACACCCGTAGGACCGTGGCTGGAGGCCTGGCAGCCGCTGCTCGGAGTCTCGGCCGTGGTCTGCGCAGACGCACCTGCGTGGGGTCCTGAGACTCGGTCTCCACATGTGTCCCTGGCGGGGGCAGAGAGCAAGTGGAATCATTCTTAGCTCTTACAGTCACTAACTCCTTATTTTCCTTTCGTGTAAAATCAGGTCTGTGATGTTAGACAGAGCCGAAAACCTGCTCCACGACCGCTACGGGGGGAAGGAGTACTGGGACGTGAGTATTCCTGTGGGGAGTCTTCTAGACTTCACACAGCTACAACAACTCTTTTCTTGACCTTGCTGATTTAAATCATGAGGCTCTGGAAGCCGTGGATTTGGGGCGCCAACAGTGAACTTCCTCCCCACCCAGCAGAGAGGCTGCCGGGTCTCACTTTGGCCAGGGTGAGCGCGGGGCCGCGTGGCACGACGCCTCTGAGGACTCTGGGGACTGTGGCCGTTGGCCCCCCGGGTGCGGGTCAGCCCCTGAGGCATCAGCTGGCTCTGTAGCCAGTACTTGGAGCCCTTCTTGCTTCTCATGGTTTTGAAAGGTGGGACGTTTTCTGCAGTGAGTCTTTAACACATTAACTGCCACGTGAGTTGTATTTAACTCACACTAGTTTTGAGCCGGAGCCTTGTGAAGCAAAACCTGGGCAAAACCCTGCCAGTGGTTCGTGAAAATCTTGCTGATGTGATAAATTAGTTCTTAAAACGTGGATTAAATGAATAGAAGTCAATAAATTTTGTTTTTCATCAAATTAGAAGGGATTGTTTTGTTTTTGAAGTTTTTATTCTATTTTCGTAATGAAACACTGTGGCCCCTGGAGAAACTTTCCCAGCGTGGCAGTCAGTGTGTTAACGTTGGGATGGGTTTCTGCTCTGGTGGGAAAGCCCAGTGCTGGGTGACTTGGTGGCAGCAGTGGCAGGAGAGGTCAGGGAAAGCAGCTTCTGCCCGTCACAGCCGTGTGTCCTGGCGATGTGCCCACGCTGAGGACAGCTCACACAGCCGGCGCCGGTCTGCAGAGACACAGGCCTTGCTCAGGCAGGGCGTGTGCAGTGCGGTCCCATCAAGTTGAAAAAAAAGAAAAGCGTTTACTAGGCCGGGCGCGGTGGCTCACGCCTGTAATCCCAGCACTCTGGGAGGCCAAGGCGGAGTGGATCGCTCAAGGTCAGAAGTTCGAAAAAAAGGCATTTACTGAGCGAGGCCTGAAGTTCCGAGTCAGGGAGAAACCAGGGAGGACGAGCTGCCCAGGGAGCCCAGCAGGCGGCCGGCAGCGTCCAGCCCCCGGGCTGGGCCGGGCTGGGCCGGGCTGGGAGGTGCTTTCCCGGTGGCGGATTCATGCGGAGCCTCTGCCGCTTAGGCGGCCGCCAGTGAGGCCAGTGTCTGGAGATCGTCGTGGCTGGGGGTGGGGGGTGGACAGCGAAAGTTAAAGAAGAAGCCGGCTCGGGGAGGCGGGAGGGGGCTCTGGCGGGCCGTCGGGTGAGAGTCCGCACACGGGCCTGTCCTCGGAGACCCGCGGCGGTGCTCAGCGCTGCCGTCTGTCCGCAGACCCGGCGGAGCATGGTGTTCGCCAGACACCTGCGGGCGGCGGGCGATGAGTTCCGGAGCAGGTACCTGAACTCCACGGACCACGCGGACAAGATCCCCTTCGAGGAGGACTGGACGAAGATGAAGGTAGTTTCTCTCCCTTTTGTTAATTAGAGAAAACGTACATTGTCTCTTTCGGTGCCCCAAAACTTATCCGTTAAATTGAAAAAGTCAGAACACGGGTTAGCGGGATGCTTTCTGGAGTGTAAATGCCTCTAACGCCCTGATCATTGGGTTGGAGCAGGCGCTGAGGCCTCCTCGGGTCCCCTCGTCTTGGTGCAAACTTGGAAGTTGCACAGCGCGGTTTTCTCTTCTGTAACATCGGGGTTGCTCCACGTCCGGCCTTAAAGGCTGTTTGTAAAGCGTGGTAGGAAACGGGAAAGCGGGAAGTGAAAGTGGTGACCACAGTCACATCCCATGTTCTTTCGTATAGCACGTGAGCAACAAAGCGAAAGCAACAGTCCCACACTCGCCACTTTGGTCTAGTGTCGTCGCTTTGTTATTTTACGTGTGTATTTCAAATTTTTCCTGAAAGTTTAGGTTTCTCTATAATATAGCTTCAACAAATACTATGTTGCTTTTTCAAATTTATGTTATTTTTAAGCATTTTCATTATCTCTTTTTGGCCTTGTTTTTAACGGCGAAGCACTTCATGGCAAGGGACAGCGTGTCTCTGTGTGTTCTTGCGGGACGTTGGGCTAGTTCCGAGTGCACTGGCATCGTCCAAGCAGTAATCCAGTAGCCTGTGTGGTTCTTACTGGAAAAAAATATTAAGTAGATTTTTCACTTTTATTCCATTTGCATTTTTTCCATGCTTCATTTTTTAAAAAATATTTTTATTTTACTCAGATAAAAGGGTCTGTGAAAATTGATCCCTTTATGGTCTTCTTAAAAAGACACCCAGCCCCCCCGAGATTCTGCCTGAGATCCCCAGACAGACCTCGAGGTGACCCCGTGAGGACGCCGTGTGCAAACGCGTGTCCACTCTGTGTCCCGAGTCCCCCGGGCCCAGGGCGAGCTCCCGCCAGGCCCGGCGGTGCCAGCGTGTCCTTGCGGTTCCTGCCAGGTCAAGCTGGGCTCCTCGCTAGGGGGCCCGTACCTGGGCGTGCACCTGCGGAGGAAGGACTTCGTCTGGGGGCACAGGGAGGACGTGCCCAGCCTGGAGGGCGCCGTGAGGACCATCCGCGGCCTGATGAGGGCGCACCAGCTCGACAAGGTGTTTGTGGCCACCGACGCCGTCAGGAAGGGTATGGCGCCCTGACAGGTGACCTCCTTTCGTGTCCTTGTGACCCCGGGTCGTTCTGTCCGCCCAGGCGTAGTCCTCGGCTGTGTTCCCAGGAGAGCGAGGCCGAGTCGCGTCCCCCCTTTCCCGCCGGTTGCGAAGCCCTGGCAGGCGGGAGTGTACGCGGGTCCCCACCTCTGTGCCCGGGGGTCCCGCCCCACACGGCCTCTCCTTCCACTCCGCAGAGCACGAAGAGCTGAAAAAGCTCTTGCCTGAGATGGTGAGGTTCGAGCCCACCTGGGAGGAGCTGGAGCTCTACAAAGACGGCGGCGTGGCCATCATCGACCAGTGGGTCTGCTCCCACGCCAGGTGCGGGCCTCGCCTGTCGGCGGGGAGTGGGGTTCTCCGGGGGTCCTGTGTCTCAGGGCGCGGTCAGGGCAGGTGGCGGCCTGTGTGTTCACGCCGACCATGCCCGTTTCTTCACCGTCTCTTCTAAGCCCCTGTGTCACTTAGCTCCACGTTTCCTGAGGCTGGTCCTCGACCACGGGCTTCCTCCGTGGCCCACCACCGCCGTCGCTTCGTCCCGGGGCTCCTTCTATCTCGCTTTTCCTGTCATTCTCAGTGTCTGCTGCCCACCCTGCCCCCGGAGTTAGCGGTGCACCGGGTTTGGCCCGCGGCCGCGGTCGTGTGTGTATGTTGGACGCTATCCACGGAGCGACCTAAGCATCCGTGTAAACGGGCCCGTGTGCCCTGGCTGTCGTGGGGCTGTCCCGCGGGAGGCAGGCCCGGTCTCTGCCCCTCCAGACTCGTCGGCACCCCTGCATGGAGACCGCGGTTGGGACCAGGTCCAAACATTGTGAGCGAACTGGAAAGTGGGAGTCGAGTGAATGATCTTCCTGTTGGTTTCAGAGCGTTCAGACCCCCCAGCACCGCACACACCGCCGGTCAGCGAGTGCCGTCCCCCGGCCTGAGCCGTGCGTGGCTTCCCCAGCCTGAGCCCCTTCACGTGTCTGGCGACTTTTTTGTGTTCTGGGTACAAGAAGCCCACACAGGCCCTGAGTGTTGCCACTTCCCAGAGTGAGGGGTCCCCTCTTGGTCGTGTGAGGACTGAGGCATGTGGGGCTGAGGGACAGGCTCGTCCCCACCCCTCACGTGGCCTGTGGGTGAGTGGGAGCTCGATGGGTTCGTCTCCTTGGCCCCAGAAGTTCAGGTTTGGGGAGGTTTTGCACTCAGCTCTTCAGCCCCTGCCTGCAGCTCTCTGGAAACCCCGACCGGGCAGTGTGTGAAGCGCCGGCGAGCTCATGGCTGCGCGGCCTCCAGGCCGGCACGGTGCTCTCTGGCAGCCCCACGCATGGGTGGTGAGGGTCTCCCCTCCAGATCCCGCCTCCCACCAGCAGCGCACAGGCCTGAGCAGTCCCCTGGCCCCCACACGGCGCTGTGCACGCGGCACTTGCTCTGGAAACGTCTCTTGGATTTGATTGGCCGTTCAGTGCCAGAGAGCAGCTGCGTGGGAGTCAGGGCCCACCATGCCTGGGCCAGGGGAGCGTGGTGATGAGTGGGAAGCCCCCTTGTTCACAGCGCAACCCCCCAGCCCCAGCGCACGGCATGCCTGGTCTGGCGCTTGACAATCGGAGGCGGCCCGCAGCGGACTGGGGTGTGCGGAGGCTCGCTGTGCCGTGGGCTGGGCTGGGAAGCCAATGCCGGCAGAAGCCCACGGCGTGCAGACGTCAAGGGCCCTTGCGGGAGGGGCCCAGGGTATCTGGCGTGTGCAGGTGACTGATCGATCGATCGATTGATTGGTTCTGTGTAATTCCTGTGATACTTTGCAGGGTTTTCATTGGCACCTCAGTCTCAACGTTTTCTTTCCGGATTCATGAGGAAAGAGAAATCCTGGGATTGGACCCCAAGACCACGTACAACAGGTTTTGTGGAGACCAGGAGAAGGCGTGTGAGCAGCCCACGCACTGGAAGATCGCGTACTGACGTGGCGCGAGGACAGCAGCTGCCCTGCGCCCCTGACACGTGGGCGGACACAGGTCCTGCTGCGGGGCTGCTCCGTGCGCCCTGGTGAGGGCCAGGCAGACAGCACTGACCTTTCACAGCGTCCCAGGTCTAGAGGAGGCCCCGCTCTCGGGCGCGACACGCTCAGAGCCACGTCAGAGCCACGCTGCGCTCTCGGCATTGCCGGCGGCCTCATCTGGTGTGGAGGGCGCTGCCGCCTTCCGGGGCGGGGCAGGGTCTGTGGCCAGCCAGGCCGTGCCGGCTCATCCCAGCTGCAGACAAGGCCGTGTGCTGATCCGGAAATGCGGGCTGTTTGTTGGACCCGTCCTGGGGCCTCTCCACCCACCTCCCGTCCCTGCGCGTTCTACGCGGGTTGAGGGCGGACGTGGGTGAGCCGCCCCGTCTCAGGCGGAGTCGGGCTGATGCTTCCCCGGAGCTGGCGCCGTTGGGCACCTGTCAACTAATTGTCGATAAGGTCTGCGGGAGCAGCCGGGGACGGCCCTTCCACCTGCCCTGCCCTTCTGCCCGGTGGGAGGCCACGCGTGAGCTTGTTTCCTCTCGGGGTGGACGAAGGCGAACCTCCTGCCCCGCCTGGTGCTGCCCTGAGGCCTGCAGGGAGCCCTGGTGCCCGTTCAGGTCCCCCCTCACACCACAGTGCCGGAAGGTTCCTCACTGGGGCCTCCAGGGAAACAGCGGCTGTCTGGGAAACTGAGCTCTGTGCTCAGCCGGGCCTGGCGGCTGCTCCAGTGAGTAGACCGGCGGGGCCGCCAGACCCGTCGCTGCCCGTGGAGAGACAGCGGCGAGAGGTGACGGCCATGCCGATGTCAGAAGGCCGCGTCTAGGCGAGCTCTCCGTGAGGCGGCTCTTGGTGCGCACTTTGCAGAAACCCCTTCCTGTGTGTCGGCGCCACCACAGGGCCCTGCGAGGCGGGGACGCTGGCGCAGAGTCAGGAGGGAGCGGTCAGGCGGGCCGCGGGGTCAGGACCCCTCCCATCCCCGCCCCTCACCCTGCGTGACTCCCCACCACAGTGTCATGTGGCACTGGCACCCACGTCCTGCATCTGCTGGGGGCTCAGTGACACGGACACTCGTGTGACAGAGGCCGGTCAGTGAGGAGGGACACGGCTCTTCCCTCTCGGGGCCTGGCGAGTCCCGTCACGGCCTCCCGCGCCTTCTCCGTGATAGGCCTTGGAAGGTGCCCCGGAAGGTGCGGCAGGGTCCTGCGGTGTCACCCAGAGCTGCGCGGGCTAAGTGACGACATATTTATTCTTTTTCCATTTGTACACTCAGATGTTATTAATAAATTTTCTACAAAGCTGGAGTTCTGAAAACAGAGCCTTCTTCATGCCGTCGAGTTTTCTTCAGGCTGTGAGCTGCGACCGAGTGCCTCCTTTCCCAGGGAAGCCAACTGCCAATGGTAGCCGGCAGCTGTGAGCTGGTCTCACTCCCGCCACGCAGGGGACGGTGGAGATGGCTCAGGCTCCCGGGAGGCAGGTGGCCGCAGGTGTGACGGAGCAGTGGAGGTGCCCTGCTGGCCCCCTAGTGCCGTGGTGTGACCGTCTGGGTCGGGACACCGCCTGCTCCTGGAGCCCCTGGGCCCGATGTCGCTTGGGCCTGCTCCCAGGGGACCAGCCAGGGCGGGTCACCACCCACAGCAGCCCGGCTCTCCTCTGCTCGCCACACTGCCTGCCAGAGGGGCTGTTTGGGGGAAGAATCCCATGGAAGAAATTTGAAAACCGCCAGTCTTTTAACCACTTCAGTACCGCGCTCACCGGCCGCGAAACCTTGCCCACAGCCGGCACTCACAGTCCGCACGGTAGTGTGCGCTGTGTGTTGACGACAGATCCATTTTGTTCTTGTGTGAGGAGGAAAGCTTTAAAGCACTGGAAGCTTGTTTTACTTTACAGGCAGCTTTAGGAAAATAACTATAATAACTCCTACTAAGGACTTATTAAAAGGTCACAGATTCGTAGTAACTTATCAGCTGAACGTGCACACTGCAACTGCAGAGATAAAAGCTGTAAAAGTAAAAGCTTTTGGCTGTTGGCTAAAGTCGACACGCGTGTTCATCTGTGGCTGTCGACTACAGTCGACGCTGGGCTGTGCGCCTTCATCTGTGGCTGACGACTACAATCGACGCTGGGCTGTGCGCGTTCATCTGTGACTGTCGACTACAGTCGACGCTGGGCTGTGCGCGTTCATCTGTGGCTGACGACTACAGTCGACGCTGGGCTGTGCGCGTTCATCTGTGGCTGTCGACTA
>CAUYPO010039989.1:0-30278 GCA_963574435.1 Cheirogaleus major | reverse complement strand
AGCTACTCAGGAGGCTGAGGCAGGAGGATTGCTTGAGCCCAAGAGTTTGAGGTTGCTGTGAGCGAGGCTGACGCCACGGCACTCTAGCCCGGGCAACAGAGTGAGACTCTGTCTCAAAAAAAAATGTTGTGGCCTGGCGTGTTGGCTCACACCTGTCATCCTAGCACTCTGAGAGGCCGAGGTAGGAGGATCGCTCGAGGTCAGGAGTTCAAGACCAGCCTGAGCAAGAGCGAGACCCCGTCTGTACTAAACAGAGAAAAAAATTAATTGCTCAGCTAAAAATATATAGAAAAAATTAGCCGGGCATGGTGGTGCATGCCTGTAGTCACAGCTACTCGGGAGGCTGAGGCAGGAGGATTGCGTGAGCCCAGGAGTCTGAGGTTTCTGTGAGCGAGGCTGACGCCACAGCACTCTAGCCCGGGCAACAGAGTGAGACTCTGTCTCAAAAAGAAAAATGTTGGAAAAGGAGGGTGAGAACTCTGACTTGGTTTCCCCCGTGACACTCGCTCACTCACTCGCTGTGTGGCTTGCGCCCCCCCAGGGGAGCTGGTCCTCTTGGAAGACATGCCGGCGGACAGCCCTGCGGACGAGGCTGGAGGCCAGCACCTGCCGGACGGGAGGACGGCCACACCCATCAGCTCCTTCACCCAGCGGGACATCGACGAGGGTGTGGTCTGGTACAGGCACTCCGGGGCCCCCGCCGAGAGTGACTCCTTCCGCTTCCAGGTACCCTCTGCTCCTTGCCTCTTCTGCTGTCTGATGCGAACCATCACTCTCGTTTATAAACCACTTGAGTCTGCTGGGCACGGTGGCTCACACCTGTCATCCTAGCACTCTGGGAGGCCAAGGCGGGAAAATCGCTCAAGGTCAGGAGTTCAAAACCAGCCTGAGCAAGAGCAAGACCCCGTCTCTACTAAAAATAGAAAGAAATTAATTAATTGGCCAACTAAAAATATATAGAAAAAATTAGCCAAGCATGCCTGTAGTCCCAGCTACTCAGGAGGCTGAGGCAGAAGGGTCGCTTAAGCCCAGGAGTTTGAGGTTGCTGTGAGCTAGGCTGACGCCACGGCACTCTAGCCCAGGCAACAGAGTGAGACTCTGTCTCAAAAAAAAAAAAAAAAAAAAAGAAGAGGAAGAGATCACAGGCTCCCTCCCTGACCCCTTTCTGCCATGTGAGGATACTGTAGGAAGGCAGCTGTATGTGAGCAGGGAAGAGAGCCCTCACTAGAACCTGATCATGCTGGCATTCTGATCTTGGACTTCCAAGCCTCCAGAATGATAAGAAATACATATTTATTGTTTAAGACACACAATTTATGGTATTTCTGTTTTAGCAGCTTGAACCAAATGAGACAATTGTTTTTTCTTTTCTTTTTCTTTTTTTTTTTAAGACAAGGTCTTGCTCTGTCACCTAGACTGGGATGCAGTGGCTCAATCTTAGCTCACTATAACCTGGAACTCCTGGGCTCAAGTGATCATCCTGCCTCAGCCTCTCAAGTAGCTAGAACGACAGGTGTACATCACCATGCCCAGCTAATTTTTAAATATTTTTGTACAGATGGGGTCTCACTATGTTGTCTAGGCTGGTCTCAAACTCCTGGCCTCAAGTGGTCCTCCTGCCTGGACCTCCCAAAGCACTGAGATTACAGGTGTGAGCCACCGTGCCTGGCCTGAGACAACTACTAATACAATAATTTAAACTCTACCTACCAAATTATAGCTATTCTTCAGTTTTCTAGACTGTGAAATGAGGAAAATGTCTTCTCGTGATAAGCCATGGAATGGCATACAAATGCAAAGTGTTTATAATTTTATTACAATTGTCAAAGTCCTGTGAGAGGTCAGGATTCCTAAATCTATAATTATACTTCAAAATCAAAATGTGCTCAGCTCAAACAAAAGATTATTCTGTCAGAAAGATAATCACAAGCAAATGTGTTAATATCTGTACTTTTCATTTACAACTGAAGTTTGTTGCTTTAGACACAACAATCTTGTTCATAATAAACATATTAAAAATAGCTTATTTTTGCCAGACGCAGTGGCATGTGCCTATAGTCCCAGCTACTCGGGAGGCTGAGGCAGGAGGATCACTTGAGCTCAGGAGTTTGAGGTTGCCGTGAGCTAGGCTGATGCCAGGGCACTCTACCCAGGGCAATGGAGTGAGACTCTATCTCAAAAAAAATAATAATAATAAAATAAAATTTAAAAATGAAAATATAGCTTATTAAAATTTTAAAATAGTTTATTTTTAAAGTACAGTAAAATGAATAGCATTTAAATAAAATTATATTAATAATGATAAATAAATAGAATTTAATTCAAATAAAATAAAATGTATTATATAATAATAAATATAAAATAGCAAATAACTTATTTTGAAAAGTTAATGTAGCTTATTATATTTTTAAAGTGTTAAATAGCTATTGCTGGCAGGTAGCTTATGACGATAAGAAGTATAATTTTTAGAACTGAAACTAACAAGTAGTAAGGATGGCAGAAGCAAAGGCCAAGAACTGAGAAAACTCATGGTTTGTAGTTCGGTGTTAATGAGTGGATCGGAGGCTACAGTATATGGTGCGGTAGGTCAGATGGGGTCAAGCTAGTGAGGGCCTAGCATCCTCTATTAGTCTGAGCAATTGCATTTCATACTGTGGTTAACAGGAAGCCTTGATGTTGTCTGAGCAGGAATCTGATTATTATGCAAACCATGTTTGGGAGCTACTTTCACAATGATGTGAAGCAGAGACTAGGAGCAAGGGGAGTAATACCTACTCTCACAGAATATAGAATTAAATAAATACTTTCTATTATACTTTATTACTGTGAAATACATCATAAATGCAAGATTAAAACACAGTAGGTATATACAGTGTAAAGAATAATAAACACCAGCTTTTTAGGTTTTTAGATACAATACTTCTTTGCTGCTTATGAATATATTACTAAGTGTTATTCTCTATTTTTAGTTTCAACTGTCTTTGCCCTTTATATAGTGGAACCATACTCTTTTAAGAACTTTTCTGTGACAGCTTCTTTCACCACTTAGCACGTTTTAGATTCTCATCCATATTCGTGCCTACAGCTCTAGTTTATCCATTTTCACTGCTGTCTAGTGTTCCATCTTTTGAATACACTACAGTTTTGTCCTTTTATGATGATTCTAGTTTTTGCTATTAATAACAATACAGACAAGAAATTCCTGCATACACCTGCTGGTGTTTGCCTAAAAGTTTCTCTAGGGTAAATACCTAGGAGTGAAATTGCTGGAACGTTAGCATTTTCAACTTATAAGGCAATATTAAATTGTTATCCAAAGTCATTAGGAAATTTTTGGTCACATCAGGAGCATATGAGGGTTTCTGTGGCTCCACTTCCTCACCAACATCAAAAATTGACCGATTTAAAAAAATTTTGGCAATCTGGTAAGTGTGAAGTGGCCTCTCACTGGTTTTAGCTTGTATTCATCTTATCACTAATGAGGTTGAGAATCTTTCCATATGTTTATTGGCCATACTTGCTCCCCATCTGTGAAATATCCATTCATATAATTTGCCCACTTTTTGGTTGGTTTGTCTTTTCCTTACTGATCTGCCAGGCCACCTCTGTCTTATATCAGATTTCTATACATCTGTGGGCCTGTTTCTAGCATCTATTTTCTGGCGGATTAATTTTTTCCTTGTTTGAGTATTTATGACTGGCTAGCTTAAAAACTATCTTCAATGAAGCTTTCATCCACAGGGATTTACACTAGATTCTTGAAAACACTAAATTATCACTGAGGATTAGTGTGCCACCAGAGGGAGCCCAAAGTGACCCGTGAGTGCAGCACAGCAGCATTCAAGTATACACAGGATAGGGAAGTCTAGCTTTACTTTGATGAGTATTTTCCACTATTACTTATATCAAGGTCTCAGGGGTTTAATGCATTTTTTTCAGTATGCATACAATATTTTCCCCTGCTATTTCATTATTTTAATTTAATTTTCCCTTATCACTATGTACAATGAGACACATCATAAAATGAAATAACTAGTCCAATGTCGCTTCTAGAATGTTCCACGGCCTGCCCGATTCTCTATTCTTAGATTGTTTGCCAGTCACTGCGATCTTGACCCTTCCCTATACTCTTGAACCAATCCTGAAAGTGTAAAGTTTAATTCATCAACTTTACTTCCTGTAAGTTAAGCTTGTCCTATTCTACTCTTGTTGGCCAGAACTTGTAATGGGATTCTGCTACCTCCTAAACCCCTGTGGCAAGTAATAAGGCTTGTGTTTTGTTATCGTCTAGGTTTCCATCTAAAAACCAGTTCCTCTAGAACTATGTTCCTTCAAGTGAACAAAGTTCTGTCCTGAAAGCCAGACCGGTGATATGGATCCTGTACCTTGCTCCTCAAGGTACTGACTACTAGAAATCTAGAGCAACTTTCTTCGCTAAAGTTTCAATTGGTTTGTTTGTTTTATGCTTTCTAAGACGGGATAATCTTAGAATATGGACAGGCGCAGGTTGCTTCTTTCTTTGTCCTGGCCATAATTTTATGTTTCCTGATACATTTTCATCTATTTATGGAATTCATCAGGCCCTTTGCTATGCACTTGGGAATATGGCAATATACAAGATTGAAAAGGTCTCTACCATTAAGAGTTTATATTCCAGCAGGAGTTCGGGGCATCAAACAAGTTTTAAGTGGATAAGTACTACAAAAGGGAAAGACCCCAAGGAAGCTTACAGCATGGAAACCTAACCTCAGTTGGTTGACCTTTATTACTGGATGTTTGCCTTTTATTCTGGGAATTTTTATTGCATTGGTCTTAAAGGTCTAATTTTACTTCAAGTCAACTCAAATTCTTTCAGTCGTAGGCAAAGATGTGTTTGCACAGGTAATCACACAATGACTTTCAGACATCCGTTTTTTCACTAAGAATCTGAAAAGATGAGCAGGGCCTGGTGGCACACACCTGTATTCCCAGCTACTTGGGAGGCTGAAGCAGGACCATCACTTGAGTCCAGGAGTTGGAAATACAGCAAGACTCCACCTCCAAAAAAGAAAAAGAGTCTGACATGATGTATGGGGGATAGTCACTGGAATTTCTAAGCTGGGTTTTCAACTTGTGACTTAACAAGTGAACCCTAAGCATTATAGAAGCGGATCTAATACAAAAAGTAGAATATGAGGGTGATAATTAGTGTGAGTCCTTAGCCAGTCTAGAAGGAAGAGAGAAAGGAAAGAGGATCACTTGGTTGCAGGTAAGCCAGGGATGTGGTGACCTACAGAGGTTCAAATGGTTGCCATGCAGGACCCGGCGTGGCCAGTTCACCCCAATCTATAAGACAAGCCAGAACTTAGATTTTTATATGAAATTCTCAATTTTTAATGTCAAATAACTTAATTTAAAAATTGTGCAAGCTGAAGAAAACACTTTTGCCTTTCTGGGATCTTTCACTTAGACTCTGAATTTTATGGTGACTTTCTAAGCATGGACTCACCAACTATAGCCAAGGAGATCTTGTTTCTTCTCTATTTTACTCATCCCTTCACCCCTTTCTTCCACCAACCTTCAATGCCATCTCCATTGACTTGCCTCCGGGATCACTGAGAAAGAAGTAGCTCAAAGGGCTTTTTGTCCCTCTCTCCCCAGAGAGGTTTTCTTTACAAAAGGAAGGGGAGCAGGTGGCAGAGGTGAAGGCCAAGGTTTTGTATTTCCCCTTTCTTCCCCTGAAGGCTGAAAACTCTAAACAACATTGTCCCAGAATTTCTCTCCTGTCTATAGACAGTCCACTTAGAAGAGAGCAATTAATGAAGCTCTTCACCACTGGTAAATCCGTACTCCTGTCATGTTGTCGCTTAGCACGACTTCTTGCCACTGGATAACACATATGGTATGACAGTTAACTACACGATAACAAGGAAACTGCTCCCCAGGTGATGCCGGCTGTCCCAACAGCTGTTTCAATATCACAGGCATAATGCTCTACCTCCAGGCAACCAGGTGTTCAAAACTTAGGATAGTAAATTCTCCTGGAAAAATAATTCTTCTCTTCAGAGACTTTTGTTCATGCATTAGTGAGGTAGCAACAATGGCAGATGTAATTATAAAAAATATTTAACTATTTACTACAAAATGAACTTAATATTTTGTTGTAATCCTACTATGTAAGACCAGATATGGTCAGGACATATTATTTTTCAAATCCTGTCTTCTCATTAGTCTTAAATCAACTCAACCATTATTACTAGTTTCCTATCTCCTGTTGTTTCTGAAAAGCCTGCCACATGTGACTATGAATTTGAGAAATTTTAGCAAAGGAGCAAAAACAAATATAATAACATGTATGCCTCTTTTCTAGCTTTTTGTTCTCAGATCCATCCCCTGCTTTTCCTTACTCTGATGTTTCTCACAAAAAATTACTGTCCTCAAACTCCCTTGCCCTGTGCCTTGCCCCTAGGTTTAGTCATGGTGGAAGATTAGAGGATGGGAGGACAAGAAAAGGAAGGGATTTCTGTCCCTCTGGCTGGCAGTGGCTGTCTCCTGGCAGCCTCAGCTCCCTTAGGACAGCCCCTCCCTCTGGAGCTCCTGCTCCTGAGGACAATGTCTCCTCCCATTGTTTCCTCAGCACTACAGGTGGTGGCTGCTTCCTGCCGCCTTGACTCAGAGTTGCCTCACTGCCCACTTTGAACATGCCATCATCTGTGCACACAGGTGCATTACATTTATTGCAATTCCCTCCATTTTTAAATTCTCTCTTTCAAACGCTGGTTTCTATTTTGCTGACTAGGCTCTCACTGACACAAACACAACGGGGCTCTTTGCAAAACACCCTTCTAAGCTTTCAGGTATGTGGCATTAATCCCATCTATAGGATAACATGTCAGTTTTATCTGTGACCAGACATTCCCGAATTGAGTCATATTTTCTACCTATGCCTAACAGCCCTCAAATTTTTATCGTCCTGGTCTGACGCCAATGAATCCCATCTTGCGAATTTGTGTTGATGTATCTACATTGCCTTCCTTTTAAAACTTCTTGGGAAGGAGAAAGTTTAGAATTCAGTCATAAACCAGTATTTCAGCCAAATTAAAATATTACTCAGGAATTAAAATAGGTTTTATTTAGCCTCTAAAAACCACGGACAGTATTTCTTTATAACAGGCTTCAAAAAGGAAAAACTCTTTTGTAGGCCTTAAAAACATTTTGATGGGCTGAGTGGGGTGATGTGCCTATAGTCCCAGTGACTCAGGAGGCTGAGACAGGAGGATCACCTGAGCCCAGGCGGAGGCCAGCCTGGGCAACATAGATCCCTTCTCTAAATAAATCAATTAACTAATTAAATTAAAAAGGAAAAAACATTTTGTTTACATTATTTTCCTCCTTTAATTTCAAATTAGAAAAAAAGGAGATTATACTATAATAAATCTTCATATAATCTTTGCTTGGATTCACCATTGGTTAGCATTTTACCAATTTGTTTCTTTCTCTTTCTGACCCATTTGAAAGTTAAGTTGCAGGCATCATGACATTTCACCACTAAATAGTTCAGTATGTATCTCCTAAGAACAATAACATTCTTGTATATAACCACAATACCATATCTATGCCCAAGAAATTTAACAATCCAGTTTGTTCTAGTTTCCTGAATTGTCCAAATAAATGTTCTTTATACCTTTTTTTTAATTCCAATAAACTTTTAAAAAGTATTATGCAAATACAGCCAACTGGATGACATAAGAGAATGATGAACCAATGTGGGTGTTGGTCTTGCTTATTTCATTGCTTATTTGTATATCCAATGAGCAGATATAAAACTTAAATCAGCTAATTTTGTTTCTCTTAAATAATTTTGACTAAAAGTCTAAAAGTGAAGGCAAAGTTGATTAAGTTAGATTTGAAGATGATCTACTCATTTGTTCATGCTACAAATCTAGAGTAAACACTTTCACTGTGCTAGGTGCTGATGGGCTTCAGGAGATGCTACCCCAAAATATGACACCTTGGTACTTGAGGAAACAGCAGAAGAAGGAAGGTCACTCTCATTTTTCCCTTTTCACCCCTGAAGCAAGTCATAAAACCACAAAAGGATTTTTCCGACCTTGCCCTGAAGCAGGTCATAAGATCCTCATTCGAGAGAGGCCCTCCCTATACCTGGAGAAAAGGAACATCCTTATCTCTAAAGACACAGGGACACAGAGAAGAATGTGAACAAACAGGTCTTACTACCATTCGACCATAACCAATTTTTCCAGTCATGCTTCTCCATGGCTATGAACTTCTTCATCGAACCTAGCATAAGAACACTCAGGTTTAACTGCTTCTTCAGGTCTTCATTTCCTGATAAAGACTCGGGTGTCATATGAAACTTATATTAAGTACATTTCTATGCTTTTCTCTTGTCCCTATTGTTATACGGACCTCAACCATGAACCCAAGATGGGAAGGAAAGATAGTTCTTTTTCCCTGATAGTATTGTGGATTCAAAAAACACACAGTCTCAGCCACATTTTATTTGAAAGGAACGATTATATCATAATGCTTTTTATTAATAAAAATAGAGGTAGAATATGCTGTCAGGAAACAGATGGAGGAAACTACATGGTAGCATCAAAGAAGGTTTCACATCAGAAGTAATGGTTGACCTGAGTCTTAAAAAACAAGTAAGTCAATCTTATCTATCTCCTACCTTCAATCTCTAAAAGGGGGTAAAATACAGAAACAAATTTTGGTTGCAGATGGAGATGCAGAACTCTGTTTAAAAAATTGTGCTTTTCTTTTGTTTATTACCTCCTTGATCCTTTCTATTTAGGATATTGAGAGTGAATGCTTCTTGGGAGGCTGAAGCAAGAGGCTCTCTTGAGGCCAGGAGTTCTAGGTTGCAGTGCACTGTGGTCGCTCATGTGAATAGCCACTGCACTCAGCTTGGGCAACATAGCCAGACCCCGTCTCTATTGGAAAAAAAAAAAAAAAACCTAGGATATTGACCTAACATTGGTTTAGTACATATAAATGTGACACTTAATAAACTTTATTCCTTAATATTTTCTTGATCAGTGAACAAGTTTTCTTTTCTTCAGGGACATTAGATTTTCTTCTCTTTGTGTATGGCTCAATATTAATTTCCCATCCCCCTTATCTATATGCCTGCCAAAAATGGAGACTACAGAGATTGGAAATATATTCTGAGCTCCTGCTTGAATTCCCTGAACTATTTGCTTATTCCTGAAGATGATGTCCTAGAAGGCTAAGTGAAGGAGCCAAAATCTCTTCTAATTCAAACCAGCAGTGCTTGTCCCTGTACAATGATGGCTTTCTAGATTACGTGGTGATGTTAGTCTTAGACATGGCCCATCCTTGCTGTGCACATTTTCTAGTTTATGGGCTGTGCTTGACACTTTCAACTATACTTTCAGCCATTCCTATAAAATTCTATAAAACATAATTTTAAGCAGGGAATGCTAAATTTTGAACCTGAATAATAGATAAACTCAGTCTTCAAAAAAAAAAAAAAGAATGCAATATCTAGCACAAAGGCACACAAAAATTTGGTTCTCACTTTCTGCTATTTACTCTCAAATCCTTTTTAAAACAATAATGGAAAGGAATGCAGCATATAAATAAATAAAAACCCTCAAGTTATTTGATCTTTTTGTTTTCTAAGGAAATGGTCTCCAAAAGTCTGGTGCATGTTCTTCAGGGCTACACAAGACAACCCTAATAAATAAATGCCTCTTTATATTTTATTTCATCCTTAAAATATCCATATACTATATAATGTACCTTATACATTAGTACAGTAATACACATATATAATGCATAAATAAATAATGTGCAAAAAAATTTAGAGACCACTCCTTTAAAATTGGTACATTTTGATTTAATACATTTTGTTCATATTTTGAGAAGACGGTGGGTAAACTTTCTTTTTCAAAAAGAATAAACTAAAAAAAGAATAAACTGAAATATATAGCTAGGTATAAATTATTTAATTATTGCATTTGGACTGCTAACCTTTAGAATACTCATTATATACTAAAAATCATCATATAGTTCTATGAATAAGCTAAAATAATGTCTTATTTAATTTTACAAATTATAAAAATAGTTGTAGAGAATTTTAAAATAACATGAAAATAAATGAAGGAAAAATATCATCTGACAACTATTGTTATAATTTTATATACTTTATTCTAGTCTTTTTATGCACTTTTTTTTTCTTCCCAACACTGGTCATGGATTTTTTGGGGGGTGGGGACAGGGTCTTGTTATGTTGCCCCGGCTGGAGTGCAGTGCCTATTGATAGGTTCAATCATAACACACTACGGCCTCAAACTCCTGGGCCCAAATGGTCTTCCTGCCTCAGCCTCTAGGCCTCTTGAGTAGCTGGGACTACAGGTGTGTGCCACCATGTCTGGCTTTAATGTACTTTTTTTTTACACTGATGAGAGTTTATGTGTAGATAAATCCTCTATATTTTTTGCTTGTAAAATACTTAAATTCATCCACATAGGTAAATATATGAATATATAAGATTCCTAAACTTATAAACATTTTAATGATTGCTTAACATATATGCCCTTACAAACATTGGACTAAAATAACTGATGTGCAGGAAGAATTGTGGTGCCGATGACAGACATTTCTAGTAAATCCGTCCAGGTGGTTTTAAGAGACAAGTCTTTCTTTAACATACTATTTAGACAGACATGATATTCTATAGCAGTAGGCTGACATTATGTGGTTGTGCTTTTGTTGTGTGAAAATCTTACTTCACATCTATGTTCCTGCTTCTATGATATATAGAATATGATATATCTATATATATATACACACACACACATATGTACATATACACACATGCCCAAAAGAGATTTTTTTAGAGTTTAATGGACCAGAGGCATTTGCCAAAGGAACCTCTCTGCAGGAGGTCTGAAGGCACAGTGAATGTAACCATGGAGTCACTGCAACTATATTTTTTCCTCCAGTGCCCTTAAGCTGTTGGCTAAAATTTCTATTCTTTTTTTTCTTTTTTTAAGTGAGCATTCCTGTGTAAACAACAGAAAGAAGGATACATCAGAAGCCAGGTAGGTGTGCAGGGTAACAAAAGGCTGGAACTATAAAAGAAACTAAATCAACAAAGTCCGTCAAAGAAAATAAGAGCAGATATCCAAACAAAGGGGTGCCATCAATAGTAGGCACTGAAAAAACATGTCAAACAAAATAAGCAGCTTATGCTGTAAAAGAATAAAAGGGACTGCAAGCACCCTTTGAAACAAGAAACAACTATTTCCACCACTCTTAATCCTTCTTTAATCTATGTATTCCTTTCTTTGGTCATTTACCCTAAATTACTGAAAACAAATACTTTACGAGAGACAGCTGAGGTAAATTAATCCTTTTTGGCTTAAGGTTAAACTAAGATGAGGCTAGCACATTTAACAGCATTTAATGGATAAGTTTTTGAATAGGTTTGGGGTTCAGTTAATATCTGAGCCTGATTATTTTTAATATGCATGGTGACATAGTCTTACTCCAATAGCCATGAACAACCATGACTAAAAAAGTGTTTCTTTTAAGCCACAAGAGTAAAACTCACTGTTCAGACCTATGACTAAAATTTTTATCCTGTTTACAATTTCCAACATTTCCAATGTTTGAATATGCCAACAATATACAAAAATTTCCAATGTATAATGTTAAAAAAATGTGAAACCCTATTAGAAAATCTTTAAAATTATGGTTAACTTTCACTAGAATATGACTGTATACATAACAAAAGGGATAAAAGGAAGTCTTCATGTGGCAAGGTTCTTTTGTTAATTGCATCAGGACTGTTTTCTAAAACTATCTTAATAATAGACTCATGATAAGAATTTGCAGTAATAGTTGGTACCTTTAACTGCATATCTTTTGAAATTTGCTGGCAAAAAAGTATAAAAGTTATTTATACTTACTTATACAAAAAAGTATATAAGTATTAAGTTGAGAAATAGTGCTCCAAGTCAGTTGGAGCACTATTTCTCAACTTAAAGTACTTATCTAACCAACTCAATAATGAAATGTTTATCACACATGTACCACCCTCATGCACAACAGCAATTAAAAACATTATTCATTCTTCAGTGTGGCAATAAAATATTTTGTATTTTTATGTTTTCTTTATTTTCATAGTACCCCTTTCTTCACCTTTTTTCTGTTTCATAAAAATGTCCCAAGAGACACTGTGTAACAATCTAAGATCTCTCTGGGTTGTAGGTTTCTAAAATTTCCCCATAGTTATGTTCATCTATGTATTCTACAGGTTATCTCTTTAGGTATCATGTACTTCATAACTGCCAATTTTAAATTCCAACTCTAAACAAAATTCTCTGGCTGCCATCTATGTATTCTCTATTCCATATCTTTAATAACTATGATATCTCATACAGTTTAAAACTGTTCCCATTGTTTTATTGATTTAGTAAAATGTGGCTATAAATCTTTATTAATCAATCAATTAAACCCTTTTATTTTGATTCCCACAGTATTGAGTCCATTAATCACCTAAAAATTATAATCCTACATTCACACATCTATGTTCAGATGAACATCACACATATTGTATAGTGATAATTTACCATTTCAAATATTTTTTATGGACTAAAAATAAATTTAAAATGGTCAACCAAAATGTGACTCAATCACAATGTTAATCTCCTAAATTTTGATTCTTTTAGAAATAAAACTTATCCCCTTTGCTTGTGATAGTTCTGAAATTAAAATGTAAACACAAGAGTGACTAATTAAATGTTACTCTATGGAGTGGTACATCTAGAAACTCAGCTATATCAACTCTGGAGTTCCCAAAATAGTAAAATAGTACATCAAATTATAGTATATATCCCCAACATACATTCAATCCATTTCCACTAATGCACTTAAAAACCGTCCAGGAGTGCCAGTTCTTCATAGAAGAGGAATTTATCCATTTATACCTACAAACATTAAACATTATTTCTCTGTTAATGGAGATTTCTGAATTATGTCAAAGATGAACCAGTTAAAGAATGCATACAAAGCAGATATATTCAGAATAAAGGTTTTCACCTACACTATCATTCTTTATGAATATTTTAATCTTGCAGTTCTACATAGAATATTGCTCTGATTACATGGTACATAGGACAATGTAGTAAAAGGAAAACAGCATTTTACCAGTAATTCTCATTCTAGCTCTGCCACTTTCTAAGTTGCCTCTACTATAAATGGTGATAATTTATTTCAGAAACATTTTAAGGATCAAATGAAATAATATATTGAATTTTATGGAAACGTACCATGTAAACTATAAAGTATCATTATTCTATTGATACTATGGTATTTTCAATAATTCAGTGTATAAGAATATTTCATTTAGGCCGGGCGCGGTGGCTCACGCCTGTAATCCTAGCACTCTGGGAGGCCGAGGCGGGTGGATTGTTAGACCTTAGGAGTTCGAGACCAGCCTGAGCAAGAGCGAGACCCTTTCTCTACTAAAAATAGAAAAAAATTACTTAGACAGCTAGAAAATATATAGAAAAAATGTGCCGGGCATGGTGGTGCATGCCTTTAGTCCCAGCTAATCGGGAGGCTGAGGCAGGGGGATTGCTTGAGCCCAGGAATTTGAGGTTGCTGTGAGCTAGGCTGACGCCACAGCACTCTAGCCCGGGCAACAGAATGAGACTCTGTCTCAAAAACAAAAAACTGCAGTTTGCAAACTACTGGTTTGAAGCATATCTTCTATTTGCCTTGCCCAAGGTCTTCCATTTGCAGTCTACTTTTCAGCAACAATGTTGGCATATGGCAACAATTTCCATTCTATACATTTAAAAATACTAGGGTCTTTGTCTTGTCACTGAATGTGGGTGTGTCAGAGTGGGGGGCTCAAACCCTCGGTGTAGAAATGAAGCTCAGACAGGTTTGTCCTTGACATCCAAACAATACTAACATTTTTACTCCTTAATAGGAATCTGAGTGTAAAGTGAAGCCTCTCTATTTTATTGGACACTGTCGAACTTAATCTGAAGGTTAGGAATTCTGTTCACCCTTTGTGTTCTGGAAAATAGCTACTCCAAGGAACCAGACTTCCCCACATAACAGGTAAGACTCAGGGACGCCTGCCTTGTTTACCTACGGCAATGCCGGACACAGACTCTGCACATTTCCATTCCTTGCCTCATAAATGACTAGCTGAACTTTTTTGTCCTGATAGATCAACAGGAACAAAATGCTTATTTGCCGAACTTTGATTAAGCTGCTTTCGTTCAGCCAGGACACGGAGCCAGCACACAGAATCCCCTTCAGGGTGCTATCTGCGAATATATTCTGGGGTCTGGGCGAAGCGTTATCTGACCTCCTATCCCGTCACACTACCCTTTATCCCACTTTCCTGTGGCTGGTTCTTTTTAGCCTTGTACACTCCTCTCTCTAAAAGAAAATTCCTTTTTACCTACCTTTTGAGAGCTTGCAGGTTTTATGTTGCAATATAGTCAGCCCTTCTTGTATCCTCCAGTTCTGCATACTCAGATTCAACCAACTTCGGATCAAAAATGTTTGGGAGAAAAACAATAAAATCTAATAATACAACAATAAAAAAAGAATACATATTTAAAAAAACCAATATAAAATAACAACGATATGCATAGCATTTAGATCACATCAGGTATTATAAGTAATGTAGAGATGATTTAAAGTATATAGGAGAATGTGCTCAGGTCATATGCAAATAGGCCATTTTATGTAAAGGACCTGGGCATACGTGGATTTTGGTTTTGTGGTGGTGGTGGTGGCCCTGGAACCAATCCCCTGCAAAGAAGGAGGACGGGAGTCCCCCTTGCTCTGTTGCAATAGTCCTCCTTCCCCACTGTAATAATCCTATTACATTTTTTTTTTAAGACAGGGTCTTGCTCTGTCACCCAGGCTGGAGTGCAGTGGCTATTCATATGAGCTATGGCTCACTGTTACCTCAAACTCTTGGGCTCAAGTAATCCTCTTGCCTCAGCCGCCTTAGTATCTAGGACTACAGGTGCACACCTGGCTAATTTAAAAATATATATATATTTTGTAGAGACAGGGTCTCACTATGTTGCCTAGGCTGGTCTCAAACTCCTGGCTTCAAGTGATCTTCCTGCCTTGGCCTGACAAAGTGCTGGGATTACGGGCACAAGCCACCGCGCCTGGCCCCAAATTTGTTTTTTGTTTGACATAGTCTATCTTTGTATATAGAATTTCTTAAACTGAGTTTACATTACTTCATTCTAAAGGAGATATTTTCTGACTATCTCACTTGTGCCCCTCCTGACTTTTGCCAGTTCTCTTGTTCAGGTCCTTATTAACCTCACCCTTGCCCATCACTACCTCGTCTCCTCAGCCTCCCATTTTATTTAATTTTTCATATTGCTAGCAAATTAGTCTTCCTAAAGATTACTACTCCAAACCCAGCATTCTTTTGCCCTTTTTTTTTTTTTTTTGGCTCTCTGTTACCTGAGAATAAAATACAGCTCCTTTAGCCTAGCTTTTAGGTCTTTCCACAACGAGGTTTAACCTCATCTCTTCTTCCTTCCATGAGCCCTTTCAGTTGTTTTTAAAACCTACCTGGCTTTTTCCAGTCTCAGCATCGTCAACCTAAATAACAAACAGAGGGAGGCTCTCTAAAAGAAAACAATATTTATTTGGGAATAGGGCATCGTAATGCGATAAACTATAGGAAACTATGTGCATATTCGGGGGTTAAAAAAGAGAAAGGTTTTTAAGGGAAAAACAAGGAAGATCACATAATTGTTTTCAGGTAATTATCCTTGGATCCAAGAATGATGCCAGTCTGAGATTGGACAGGCAATTGCTGGGCAGATGTCCTTGCAGAAGTATTTTGTGTAAGATTGCTATGGCCTTAGTGCAAGATTAGAGTTTTGGGGGTTTGTAGAGTCTTTTGTGACAGTTTTTGTTATCAGGCATTTATTCATGAGAACCCTTCTCTTCATGGCCTTTCTCGACTCCATTTATTAGGGTTTTTAGCACAAGCAACCCCATTCTGAATCTGACAGCTTTCCCACTCCGCTTGCTCATTCTTTTTTTGTGTCTCAAATGTTTTCCATTCAAAATTTCCCCCTCTGAATTTCTATCCAACACAAATGCTATTCCTTCCTTCTTTGGGAAATAATCTTTTCTATTATTATTCCCCAGGGCCAGGCGTGGTGGCTCACGGCTGTTATCCTAGCACTCTGGGAGGCTGAGTTGGGAAGGATCGCTTGAGGTCAGGAGGTCAAGACCAGCTTAAGCAAGATCGAGACCCCATCTCTACTAAAAATAGAAAAATTAGCTGGGCATGGTGGTGCACGCCTGTAGTACCAGCTACTTGGGAGGCTGAGGCAGTAGGATCTCTTGAGCCCAGGAGTTTGAGGTTGCTGTGAGCTAGGCTGACACCATGGCACTCTAGCCCAGGTGACAGAGTGAGACTCGTCTCAAAAAATAAATAAATACATAAATGAACAAATAAAAAATATTATTATTATTCCCCTGACACTATGTATGTACCTCCATTAAAGCTTTTAACACAGTTTTTTTTAATTTTTAATTTTTATGGCTACATAATAGTTGTATATACTTATAGGGTACATGTGATATTTTGATACAAGGATAAAATGTGAATTAGTCAAATGAGAGTAATTGGGGTATCCATCGTCTCAGGCATTTATCGTTTCTTTGCGTTAGAAACATTCTAATTCCACTCTTTCAGTTAAAGTATACCCTAACAATAGTTGATTTTAGTCACTTTATTGTGCTATCAAATACTATTCATTCTATATAACTATCTAACTATATTTTTGCACCCATTAACCATCCCCACCTAATCCTCCTCCAATTCTCCACTACCCTTGTCAGCCTCTGGTAACCATCAATCCACACTCTGTCTCCAAGAGATCAGTCGTTTTTAACATTTAGCTCCCACACATGAGTGAGAATAGGTGAGATTTGTCTTTCTGTGCTTGGCTCATCTCACTTAGCATAATGTTCTCCAGTTCCATGCATGTTGTTGCAAGTGGCAGGATTTCATTCTTTTTTATGGCTATATAATATTCTATAACACAGTCGTTTTTTTATTATAGTAACTTGTATACATTTTAAAATCTCCCCTTTTAGATTAGGAGCTTCTTGATGACAAGACAGTGCCTTATTCCTTTGTGCATCTTCTCCAGCCCTTGGCCTAATGCCTTGCATTCAGTAAGCACTCAGTATTGGTTTTTTTCATTAAAACAAATGTAAAACTATTCTATTTCCTTTTTGTCTCAATGAAACATTTTGTGTAATGTATGTTTATTATATCTTAATGACTGACTAAATATAATGTGAAAGTTCAGGATGCGGAATTCAATTGAATGTTGTTTGCCAGAAGGCAGAAGACGAAATTTTCTAAATAATGATGGTTATAAGCGAATAGAAAAGATCAAATAGGTAGTTTTAAGAGTTGATGGAATGCAACATAGCATAATGTATGAGTGTGGACTGCAGTTTCAGTGCCTTTAGTTCTGCATCTACTACTTACTAGTTCTGTAATCTTGAATATATTCTTTAATGTTTCTGTCCCTCCACTTTTCATATGTGGGATAAAGATAGAAAGAACACCCACTTTATAGTTACTGTCTATCAGGCACAGGGGATAGTACTTGTTTCCTCCTAGTGATCATTTAAGTGAAATAAATCCAAAGAATTTATTACCAAGTAGGTACTGAACTCACTGGTTTTGACCAGAACCTGAGGCATCTCTAGAATCATCAAATTTCCTCAAAGATTTATATAAGGACCAGAAAAGAGAATGACCTCTTATAACCCACAACTGCCCTGGGAATGAGCAAATGCCAAATAATCAGGTTCATGCAAGTTTTAATAATCCTTCAGGCTTCAGTATCTTTTTAAAATTTTTATTTATTTATTTTTTGAGACAGGGTCTCACTCTGTTGCCAGGGCTGGCGTGCAGTGGCGCCATGATAGCTCACTGCAACTTCAAACTCCTGGGCTCAAGCTATCCTCCTGTCTCAGTCTTCTGAGTAGCTGGGACTACAGGCACGTGCCACCATGCCTGGCTAATTTTTCTATTTTTTGCAGAGACAGAATCTCACTACTGCCCAGGCTCAGACTTTGGTATCTTTCTAGGAGAGTTCTGTAGAAATGAGGTTCTATTAATAAAATTCATTCATTTATATTTATTTATTCAAGTTATTCAATAAACATTTCTGTTTTAAGAATACAGAAACCAGGGACATTATTCCTGTCTTCAACTAACTTATGGTCTAACATAGAAGGCAGTTGTGAAGGATTCAGCCAGGTGAGAGAGAGATGGAAGGAAGTGAGTTCAAGACAGAGTGAAATAGTCTGAGCCAACACACAGAGGCACAAAAGGGCATGAAATATTCAGGGAACTTCACTTCAGAATAACTGAGCATGGGGTAAGAATAGGTGGATACAAGGCAGTGGAAGGAGAGAGAGGCAGGGATGGGATGATGACAACCTTGCATGTGAGGCCTGGATAGCACCTGGCTTTCCTCACTCTGCCAGTTCCAGTCCCCCCAGCTTGCATACCTCACAGGGTGGGTGGGTGGAGAGAGGGAAACCAAAAGCCAGGTGGGCAGCCAAACAGGCTCTGAGAAACCAAAGTTCTGTGCAAACCAGACCCCACCCACCTGTTTTCCCTCCAAGTATTCCGAGAGACCTAAATTTAGTTCTTTGTGAACGCCAAGCAAAAATTTATATTTTATCTTTAAGGCAAGAAGGAAAAACTGAAGGATACTACATAGTGCAGACCTGTGATCAAGTTTGCTTTTAAGAAAGCAGTTTTGAAAGCAGCATGGAGAAGAGATTTGAGGGTGGGAAACAGAGGCAGAGGTTTGAAAATAATCCATTCTATCTGGAGGTGTTGAGTTTAAGGGAACAGTGGACATTTGAAGGGTTAAGATGTTAAGATCCTAGTCAGATATCAGAATCAGTTCTTTAAAAAAAATTTCCAAGGTATATTCTGTCCTTAGCATACTCTCAGTTCAGTTTCATATAACTACTACGATTATATGTTTGTGGTTGTTAATGCATTCCATAGTTTAAAAAGTTTTTACCTAAATACTGTCATTTTAACCTTTCCATAATCCCATAAAGTGGAGAGGACTATTAGTCTCCCCATTTTACAGTGAGGAATTATACATCTGAGATTGTAAGTGATTTACTTGCTTAGATCATAGAGGAAGTCAGTTGAAGATGCAAGTCTCAAACCAGGCTCTTTTGACTCAAGACAGTGTTCACTTCATAACAGTGTACTGTATACATTTATAATAGCCCATCAACTCTTTATTCAGTGTTTACTTTGCTCCCAGCACTATGTTAGTGGAAATAAAAAAAAAAAAACAATGAGAAGACCAGGTTAGTCCCTGCCTCTAACAGATAGCAGCATTGTTTGTTGGCAAAGCTATTGACTGGCAATCAGATCTGCCTTCCGGTTCTAATTCTGCCTCTAACCACCTGTGCGATTATATTTTATTTGAAAATAACGGAAACTCAACTCAAATAAACCTAAATACAGAGATGAATTATTGGCTTGTGAAATCCAAGGAAGGATTTACAATCAAGCACCAAGAAAGGCTGTAGAGGTGGGCCTTCGGAACAGCTAGCACAAGGGGTCCAAACCTTGTTAGGAGTCTTCACAAACCTTGTTTCTGTTGCTTTCAGTATGGGAGTTTCACTTTCTTTCACTATTAACCAGCTCTCTCTAATGGCAGGAAATATGTCTACTATGTTACTGAGTTTAGACTTAAAGCTCTAACCATTGGAGGGAGATCACCCCAACTTCTCTCACTGTCCCAGAGTAAAAAATTCTCAGGGAACCTACTCCCAGGCCCAGCAGAAGGTGGGTGCTGAAACCCATGGGTTGCCAGAGGAATCAATTCCCCACAGTTCTAGCAAGATAATTCCAGGTGTCCATTTTTTCAGGTACTTTATGAAAGATATAAACCTTAAATATGGGGTATGATATAGTTAAATACATGGACAGAAAGCCAGAGTTCCAGGTAGGGGAAAGAGGCTTTGAGTTATGACATAGGCAGTCTACAGATGAAAAACCAAGCCTGACTGGAGGACAAGGCTATGTCCTTGTTCCCATAGAAATAAGATTGAACTGCTAAGGTAGGAAGTGATTATGATGGACTGAAAAGCTAAACATAGAATTTGTGCTAGTTGAAGCAGCCATTATAGGTTTCTTATGTAGATTCAACTGTGACTTCTGAAACCCTACTTTAGAACATAAGCAAATAAACAAATCTTTAACCACTTCCTAAAATACTCTTTCCTTTTCTTTCTTTTTTTAGACAGGGTCTTGCTCTGTCACCCAGGCTGGAGTGCAGTGGCACGCTTATAGCTCACTGAAGCCTTGAGCTCAGGAGTTTGCTCAATCTTCCTGCCTCAGCCTTCCAAGTAGCTAGGACCACAGGCATACACCATCACGCCTGGCTAATTTTTTTTTTTATCTTTTTAATTTTTTGTAGAAATGGGGTCTTGCTGTATTGCCCAGGCTGGTCTCAAACTCCTGACCTCAAGTAATCCTCCCAAGTTGGCCTCCCAAAGTGTTATGGGCATGAGCCACAATGCCCAGCTCTTTCTTTGTCTTAACTGAACTTGGGTTAGGGCTGTGATAGTGAGAACAAAGAAGAATGTGTGAGGGAATTCAGAGGAAGAAAACTCAAAAGATAGCACCCAGTCTCATCTGGGAGCCTAGAAGAAGGACAGCACGCTCAGTGACTATTTGGACATCAGCCATCTTGAAAGCAGGAGTGGTATCTTACTAACATTGTAACTCCAAGAACCAGTTAGTGCTTCATTTACCAGATGAACAAACTGAATGACTGTCATAAAATGAGAAAATTAAGAAAATGACCTCTAAGCCCTCTCCACCTCTACAATTCTATGAGTCCATTCCTAATCCTGATCTTAAAGTCTTCCAATTTGATATGCCTCATCTAGTTATTTTTTTAAAAAAAGACTTTAGAGGGCAAGCACATTGGCTGACATCTGGTAAACCTAGCACTTTGGGATGCCGAGGTAGGAGAATCACTTGAGGCTAGGAGTTCAAGACCAGTCTGATCAACATAGCAAGACCTCCTCTCTACCAAAAAAAAAAAAAAAAAAAAAAATATATATATATATAGAGAGAGAGAGAGAGTGTGTGTTAGGGAAAAATAAAACTGAATGCAAATAGTCTATATGGTAAAGAAAGAATTCCATGATCATCTCAGCCTATGTGGGCTAGGAAAAAAGTGAGTAAGAGACCATTTATTGCCATTAATTTATTTTGGTCTACTTTTGTTTGTTGCCTGGGATACTCTTAGACCAGGAGTCCTCAACCTATGGTGAGTTGTATAATTATTTCATTATATATTACAATGTAATAATAATAGAAATGAAGTGCAGAATAAATGTAACGTGCTTGAATCATGCCCAAACCATCCCTTCCCCACCCCACCCCCATCCATGAAAAAACTGTCTTCCATGAAAACGGTCCCTGGTGCCAAAACGGTTGGGTACCACTGTCTTAGACCATTTCGCTGTAGGGTTTTTTTCTTAGAATCTTACTTTGGAAGAAGGTGATTCAAAGGTTGGGGCATAAAAAATTGAGAAGGTAGAAACCTCATTAGTCATTAATGATAAAAATTTTATCTATGAAGTTGTAGTTGTCTTATGATATCTTTAAAAAAAGTAAAAAATTAAAAAAAGAAAAAAACTTTTATCTATATTAATCACACATTTTTGTTTGCAGTTGTGCTATGACAGAATTCAGAGGAAATTGTATTTTTGAGAAATATAATAAAACTAATAAAAGATGCAGGATAAAATCATTAGGTATATATAAAGACTTTAATAAATATAGATTTACTCTTTCAAAAATAACATTCATAATGACTATTGACACATATAATGTGCTATGTGCTGATATCTACATGTCAAAAATATTCTAGTAATAATAACAATTTATGGTAATAGTTTGCAATATATACATTTTGTAGTTTAACAAATAATAAGTTGACTTAAGAAATTAAGTTGGGTTCCAGATAGGCAAAAGAAAATAAATGATAATAAATATTCAGTTTTAAATGACTATTATAATTTTCATAAATAAAATAGTTTTGAACATAAATTACTTAGGTGTATTTCTAAAGATAAAGTTCTTTGACCTAACTGTAAAAGTAGTTGAATCAATGATTTATCTCAACCCAATATGATAAATTATAAACTTAATTTAAGTTAACTTGTCAAAGGTAAAATGTCCAAGGCTAAGACTGTATATTTTGTTTCCCTACTACTTTTATGAAAATTCCATTAGAAATGAGGTAATATTTTACCTTTATAGAACATCTATCTCATAAAGATTTTTTAATACTACATAAAGTTAAACTGAAATGCAGAGAAGGATATAACAAAATTATGAAGCATGGATTAAGATACAGATCTCATATCTATTGTAGGTATTCTTATCTGGTTTTGCAGGCAAGACATTGAATCTCACCCAGGTAGTATATCCTTACTTGGTAGCAATATTTTTTTTAAAAAAATTTATACTGTATGATAAAAATGCTTGCCATTGAATGTTTATATTTGAATCTTTTGATATAGTTAAATTTCTATTAAGTTTTAAGGTATTCTATTATAAAAAGTTCAGAGTGAATGTAAATAGAAACCACCAGAACCACTTTTGTTTTCACCATGACTCTTTGGTATGTCGTTAAGACCTTGTCCTTATCATTAACAAGAATTTATTATACCAGCGGGACAGTGTCAGCCCTTTATTTTCCCTCTTTAGTGCAGTCATAGGCCAAATTCCCATTTCCCCATCATCTTTGCTCTCAGTAACGTTAAAGAGAATAATATTGCATTCTGACAAAATATACCAATGCTAAAGGAGTCCTGATTTAGTCTTGGGATAGAAAGATCACCTTCTACTTTGTTTTATGTACTTTCTTCTTTCTGGGCCATCTTTGGGTTACATAATCCCCAGAATTGAAATTTCCTGGATAAATCTGAATAATTCCATCCCCTGCCTTTTTTTTTTTTTTTTTTTTTTCGTAGCAACAAGGTCTCACTTGCTATATGTCCAGGCTGGTTTTGAACTCCTGGGCTCAAGGGGTTCTCCTGCCTTAGCCTCCCCAAGAGCTAGGATTGCAGGTGTGAGCCACCATGCCTGGCCAGAATAATTCCCTTGTAAACAAATTATTTTGACAGGAAAGCATGTGTACACTCTTCACCCAAAGGTTGTTTCCCCCTTTCTTTCTATAAGCCAAGTTGTTCCTTATTTTCAGATGCCAACTAAGCATCTACTTCACAGAACTATTCACAGATAATCCAGGGCTACCTCTGCCTACTCCAGATAGCGATTACTTTATGTCTGATTTCCTAGAGCTGTTTACTATGCCTGGCTTTACATCTTCTTTGAATACATGTGTACCTTTTTCTCATGTTTTTGTCTCCCTCACTAGATTGTTAATGCCTCAATATTAGACTCATAAGCTGTTCCAACTAGGGATGGCTTAGTATTTACAGACCTATGAATTCAAATGAAACACTTTAATTTTTTCCTGGTTCCAACATCTCATTCAAATCTATATCTCCTTCCTTCCCACTCCTAGAACCTGATTCTAGTTCAGGCCCTCATTCTCTCTCACCTGATTACTGCAGTAATTTTCTAATTATTTACCTAGCCTTCCGTCTCTGACCTCTGGCAATTAATCTTTGATTTCCTTCCCTGTTATCTTTCTAAAGCACAGTTCTGATGGCATCACTCCCTATTATAAAAGACTTCCGTGGCTCCCACTGGGTACAAGATAAAATACCTAGCTTGGCATTCAAGGCTTTACAACCTGGTTGTAAAGGCACCCCTTTTCCAATTACCCTTCCTTCTTATTCTATGAGCTACTGTTTACCAAAAACATCTTTGCAGGTTCTTATCCCGTATCTTTGTTCATTTTCTCTTCCTAAGATGGGCTTCTTCACCTACTTGTATCTTGCTCTTTAATTACAATCCAGCTAAACAGGATCACCTTTTAACACCTTTCTTGCTGCCTCTAGTCAAACTTTTTCCTTCTCCTTTCCAGGGCGTGCTGTTTACGTATCGATTTTACACTTGCCATCTGCTCTATACTCTAGAGGTGGTCCTGTCTATCTCTATCTCCACTTTATACTGTGAGCAACCTGAGGATAAGGACGATGATTTATTCCTCTTTTTATGATCATAGTTTAGCAAGTGGAGAGAAAGGAGAGTACCTTCCCTGGGAAATATTATAAAAATATTTCCAATGACTTAAGGGCATGGGAAAATTTTCAGCCTGTTTCTTAGAAGTAGTTCAAATCGTTTAATTATAGACATTCAACTTACCTGAAACAACTTCCTGGAATTAGAGTTCAGAGACCTTGTAATATAAACTGTTCTATTAAGAAGTCAAGTTTGTAACTTGTTAGACAGGGAAGTTTGGCCCCTAAAGGTCAACCTTATCAGACTCACAAACCTACATACTGCATTCAGCCATTAATTACATTTCTTCTGTGCAAGCTCCCTTAGCGATCAGAATTTCCTAAAAGGAAATCTTACACGGAAGCCAGGAACACCTGTGCTCTCTTAACGTTTGCCAAAGTATCTGACGAATGACACATTTTGAATTTGTCGGTGATTGAGTTTTCTTTCGTAGGCCATAGTTGTTAATTTTACTGACTATATATCCGGGTCCTGTACGGGGTCTACATCTAGTCTTACCACCACTGGTCAATCGGCACGTGGCTTTCCGGACATCAATCGTCCGGGACAGCTCTGTAATTACATGTTAATTACTTGAGTGGAGCGATTCCGGGCGCAGGGTGGTTACTCCGCCTGCATTCATCATTCACCACTTGATTCAGTGCCAGCAGGATGTCCGGCTGCCTGGTCGCTGGCTCCGCTGAAGCCAGCACCAGGATCGTGGCCTCTCCGAGTCAGTGGTCCGCAGAGCGAATCCGGCACCACTAGTCTGCGGGGACCGAGGGCTGAAGATGGAGAAGGGGGACCCGCCACGTCCCGCTAGCCGAGCACCGCAACGCCTGGCAGGGGGTGCTACAGGGAAGCTCACACCCGCCGCCCCGCGGCCCCAGCGCCCGGGCGCCGCCGGGTGCGTTCGGGGTTGGCCCAGCGCGGCCCGGCCCCTCTCGGAGCGGCGGTGGGGGCGGGGCGCGGCGCGCGCGGGCGCGTGGAGGCCGCGGGAGGGGGCGGAGCGCGCGCGACGGGGGAGGGGCGCGCGGGGCGAGGGCGCGCGGCGGCCGCTACGGCCTGTGGCGCCGTCACCCGTCAGACTCCCGCGGCTCGAGGGAGGCGCAGCTGCTGCTGCCGCTGGCCAGGCGCGCGGGGACGGTTCGAGGCTGCGCCGGGGGTCGGCCTGCCCTCCTGGCGGGTCCCACTATCATGTCGCTGAGGCAGCGCCTGGCCCAGCTGGCTGGCCGTCTGCAGGAGCCGCAGAAAGTGGCCCGTTTCCAGCGGCTGTGCGGGGTGGAGGCGCCGCCGAGCCGCTCTGCCGACCCGAGGGAGGATGAGAAGGCGGAGGCGCCCCTAGCCGGAGACCCCCGGCGGCGAGGGCGGCAGGCAGGGGCGTCCGGAGTCCCGCAGCCGCCCGGGAGCGACCGCAATCAGTGCCCGGCCAAGCCGGACGGCGGCGGCGCCCCCAACGGCGTGCGGAACGGGCTGGCCGCCGAGCTGGGCCCGGCCTCGCCGCGGCGCGCGGGCGCCCTGCGCCGCAACTCGCTGACGGGCGAGGAGGGCGAGCTGGCTTGCGTGAACAACTGGCCGCTCTACTACCTGTTCTGCTTCGGCACGGAGCTGGGCAACGAACTCTTTTACATCACGTTCTTCCCCTTCTGGATCTGGAACCTGGACCCCCTGGTGGGCCGGAGGCTCGTCGTCATCTGGGTGCTGGTCATGTACCTGGGCCAGTGCACCAAGGACATTATCCGCTGGCCGCGGCCCGCCTCGCCGCCGGTGGTCAAGTTGGAGGTCTTCTACAACTCCGAGTACAGCATGCCCTCCACCCATGCCATGTCCGGCACCGCCATCCCCATTTCTATGGTCCTCCTCACCTATGGCCGCTGGCAGGTAAGATTCCCTCTCCTCGCCCTGCTTAGCCTGGGTGCAGTTAAAGAACTCGGAGTTCTCTTGTCTCTGTGCAGTTATTTTAATTTGACCATTCCCCTCCAAAACCCCTCTTTCCAAAGGTTTTCAGAGTATCCTTAAACGGGCCCTTTCTAGGTTTAAAAAAATTAAATAATGGGGGAAACCAAGAGACTTGAACCATTAAATTCTATTTTAATAGCAATGCCTTTCTTAGGAACCCAAAGGAAACACTTTTCACGGAGTAATACATCGTCATTGGGCTTTGAGTTTTTAAATTGCTTTAATTCTTGTGATGCACAGTAGAAGTGGATTTTCCTTATTATGAAGCGTTAGGTAACTAAGACCCAGTTTTCATAGTAAAGTATGGAGCCTTCCCTAAAACGGATTCTGTTTCAGACGTAGGTATTAGGTAAAGTCATTAGCTTTACTGTACGAGTGTTTACAAAATCTTAGTGTAATTCCAAAACAAACATGCCAGTTCCAAGCAAAGAAGTAAAGAATTTTCAGCAAACTCCACCCTTTACTGGAAGTTAATGGAGCACAGTTTTAAGAGTTGTGGTTACTAATTTGCTGATAGACACAAAGTTTAATTATCTTCTGGATCATTGATCTGCAAGTATCAGTTAAGCTACAACAGTGTTATTGTTGCATTAACTCTAAAAATTCATGGTTTAAAAGTTATTCTTAAAGAAAGCGTTCTTGATCAGACTGGTGGGTTTATAAAAGTGGTAAATACAACAGCAGGGTGAGCCCCGCCACCAGGGAAGCATTTTTAATGGTAATTGTTTTTATTTTGCCTACTTCACTGGGCCCTCCAATTTTGAGTTCTCCATGGTCCATAAATGTTACCTAGGTTTAAAAATGAATTATCTTCCTGCATTGGTTGTGTGCCTATTTGCAAGAAAAAAAAAGAAAGGGAGAAAAAGAAAAGAAAAACATAAAATCAAATTATCTTCCATATAGAAGCAAAATTTATTCTTAGACCTCTGGGATTGCTTAATTTGTCTTTTAAATTGTAAGAGATGTGTTAATGCTGCAGATGATTCCCTTAATTTAAGAATAAAATATATTCTGTATTCAGTGGCAGCAAGGAAAAAAAAGGAATAAAGTACATAATTATGGAGAATCTAAGGAAGCAGACTTCCTCTATCTTTTCCCCTTTACTGCATAAAATCATCTTACATTGAGAAATACACTTTCCATATAAAACTTTATCATGATAACCTTGCTCATCCCACATTTGATTGCAGTATAGATAAAATCTTATCCCCATGGATGCTTCTGTGCAGTGCATCTCTCTTATACTAACATGGAAAATATGTAACGTGCATAGTAAGAATGGCAGAATTAGGAGGGAAGAGTATCATGGAAGTTTCTTCCTATTTAACCAAAGGAGATACACAGTGATACTCAGACTGTGAAGCAGTGCTGCCTGTTTTGCGTGATAAATACCTCAAATTTTGCATTTAATCTAAATATTTCAAAATTTAAGATTGTCAGTGAACTGTGTTTGGCAAAATATTTACTGGTTAGCTGATGATGTTTCTCTTATTTTCATAAGACATAGGATTCTATAACAATGTAGAGCCTTTTATAACACCTCAGTGAATAGCTATGTTGTATGCTATTAGCAGTCTAAGAGAAATAGTTATTTTTGCTTTTCATTTATTCAAGACACATGCTAACAGGAAGTTTGAAAACAGTATAGCTGAATTGTTTATGGGATGCAGCTATTAATATTTTAACATTTCAGGATTATTTGAATTATCAAAATAAGCTTACATTATAGTTTTTAAACAATCTAATATATTTAATTCAAAGTTTGAGGAACTAGTATCATACAGTTTTAGACTTTGAATTAGACAGGATGTTAGAAATCGCCTAGTTTCAAACTGTCATTATACAGATGTTCACAATGACCAGTTACATTAGAATTAATCTTGTAATGGTTTAAATTTCTTATTTTACATTTTTCACTCTAAAATTGAACGAACTTCTAAATTGCATAATTACTTTTTAGTTACCTGTTTTGAAAGAAAGACTCCCCAGTCTATGAAAGTTCTATCTTTATAAATGTTTTACTGTAATAATCCAGTACAAAAACCAAAATGACTTTTTTACCTTTTTACTTTTTTTTAAAGATACTTGTTATGTGTTGAAAACAAAAGTACCTTCCTTTGCTTAAGTTGTTTTGGTCCTCCTCTCTGCTGGTTAGTATTGCACTACTTTGGAGGCTTATATTTCCAGAGTAGGTAATGAAAAACAATACTAGAGACCAGGAGAAGAATTAAGCAGTGAAAGCCTGGTGTTTTGATTGACAGTCCTGTCTGTCCATCTGCTGTGCCTCGGCTGCTTACTCCGAACAGGGGTGGTTACTTCTATATGTCTATGTTGCTCAAACATCTCTCGAAACTGAGTTATCTCACATACCATCCCTTTGGCTTAGAATCACTGCTTCATTCCTCCCTAGCACTTAATGTTCCTACCTTCCTTGAAATTTGCTCAACATTCACCACCTACATGGAGCCTTTTAAATTAACCCTTTCTGTTTCATTATTCCTCACTTATTTTTAAAATGACAGTATATGAAAATTACAGAGGTAGGGGGAGTGTTGATATGCAGATTTCTGCAGCTTACTTCCAGAGATGATGATCCATTAGATAAGTGAAGGGCATTGCATTTTACTGGAGAAAGTTGCCTGAAAATTAACTCTTTGTGTGTGTGTAAATTCTCTGTCTACCAAAGATTAACTCTTGATCCTTAAAATATATTTTATGTTTCTCCAAAATTGTTGTCTCAGGCCAGGCGTGGTGGCTCACGCCTGTAATCCTAGCACTCTGGGAGGCCAAGACGGGCGGATAGTTTGAGCTCAGGAGTTCGAGACCAGCCTGAGCAAGAGCAAGACCCTGTCTCTACTAAAAAAATAGAAAGAACTTAGCTGGACAACTAAAATATATACATATATATATAAAATTAGCCGGGCATGGTGGCGCATGCTTGTAGTCCTAGCTACTCGGGAGACTGAGACAGAAGGATTGCTTGAGCCCAGGAGTTGGAGGTTGCTGTGAGCTAGGCTGACGCCACGGCAATCTAGCCAGGGCAACAGAGTGAGACTCTGTCTCAAAAAAAAAATAAAAAAGTAAATAAAAAATAAAAACATAGTCCTTTGAAGAAAAATCTAAAATAAATATAGCATTCCTTTTGCAAGTATGTTTGTATGTTCTTTTCAGAAATAAAAAATTTTGATTTTTAAATAATATGGCTTATAATCAGTTCTAAGTATACATTTGATTTAATAATTGTAAGGTTTTACATGAATTTCATTTTTAAAAAATTAGTCTTATACTTTATAGATACACTTATTACCAACTAATCTTTTACTACATATGCTTTCACTACTTTTTATAATAATAGTTTTATAATATTAACATTATTAGCATTTGTTAAGCACTTACTAATGCATGTCAGAGATTGTTTGAAATGTCTAATACCTCATTAAGTTTACTATTATAACATCCCAGTGTTTGATCCTGTTATAAATACAAGTTTACAGATGAGGAAACTGAAGTACAGGGAGGTTATGTAATTTATGCAAAGTAACACAGCCAGTAAGTGGCAGAGGCTAGATTTAAATGCAGATAGACTGACTCAAGAGCTTACACAGAAAACTCATTTCAAATCACACTTTATGTGTGGTTTTTAAAGTATGTTTGAAATAATAAATACCATTTTTGAAATAGATATGATTGTGTTCTTAAAATACAAAATCAGCTTTTATATGCCTTAAGAAGATAGTGCATTTATAATTGTATATGTGGTATACAATACACATATACACACACACACACATACATGTGCAATATCCACAAATATTTGCGTTTTAGACATATATTAAGATGTTGACTGGGCCGGGCGCGGTGGCTCACGCCTGTAATCCTAGCTCTCTGGGAGGCCGAGGTGGGCGGATCGTATGAGCTCAGGAGTTCGAAACCAGCCTGAGCAAGAGCAAGACCCCATCTCTACTATAAATAGAAAGCAATTAATTGGCCAACTAAAAATATATAGAAAAAATGAGCCGGGCATGGTGGCGCATGCCTGTAGTCCCAGCTACTC